>JAVTVY010005692.1:0-41578 GCA_036873755.1 Hanleya hanleyi
CGCTCGCTCAATTCAGTTACCGGTGCTAGCCGACGACGTCACAGCTCTGCAGGTGTTTGCCGATGTTTATCGAGCATTCAACACTACCAGTGCTATAACATTGAGACGAAGTGGAAGTATGTTCGAATAAGGCTTCTTCGCCCATGTGAAATAGCTTAGAAGCACTGTTGGGTCTAGATATCCCATGAAATTGACCCTAATTCATCGAAATGCAGTGACACACGTCAACGCCCGTCGCTACGCCTTACCGCCCGTCTCAACGCCTTAAGGCTCTATCTTGACCCCTTACCGTCCTAAGGCTTGAATGCATGGTCGACCAATCACAACCACATGCTTTGACTACTGGGGTTTAGACCCTTGGTGGAAGTCACGTCATCGCCGGAATTGACGTCATCGCACGCGCCTGTTCGCTCTCCTGGTGGTGCCGCCTGGACCCTATAGCCTACAGAACGTTCCTTTGGAGTTATGATTAGCTTGCCCGCCACTGGAACTATATTTACTACTATGCTATACTAGTGGGTGAGTGAATAGAATTTAACGTCGCTTTCAACAATATTTCAGCTATATCGCGACGAACCAACCAAGCACCACCCAACCAAGCGGAATTCCTGCCAATTCAAAGAAAAAATCCCTGAAGTAGCATGAAACCATCCACCCTCCATCCACCCTATAAAACACTGAGGACAGCACACAAGACACAGACAGGACGCTTACATCGTGCAATGAAGACAAGCGATACTACAGTGCTAGACATCACATTATCAAGTTTCTGTTGCTTCTCAGCAAAATGCATTGATGCAACAGGAACCTATACTATACTATACTATACTACACTATACTATACTATACTATACTATGTGTATAGAAATATGTTCCTCACATGTGTGTGTAAAATTATTGCGCTGTAGGCTATATGGTGCGTGCTATGACGTCACTCCGGAGATGACGTTACTTCCGGTGATGATGTCACTTCCACCAAGGGCCTAAACGCCACTGGTCAAAGCATGTGCTTGTGATTTGACGGTCGACAATGCATTCAGACGTTCGATAGGGCGCTAAGGCGTCAAGCTAGGGCGTCAAGGCATTGAGACGGGCGTTAAGGCGTAACGGCGGGTGTTGATGGGCTTCACTGCATTTCGCTAAGTGTCAATTCCATGGGATATCTAGACCCATCAGATCTTCTGAGATATTTAACCAGGGTGGGGAAGCCTTAAGCTAGGCGTTGACGGATGTTACTCTGTTTCATCCACGAAAACAAGAGTATCCCATGGTGTATGAGTCATCCCCTATGGCTTAGTGTATAGGGGTGAAGGCATGCCTCAAGGGCGCATCCGAACGACGCTAAACATTTTCTACTACTGATGACGTAACCAATGATGTCACAGATGACAAACATTCCTCAAGTCGTATTTTACCCACGAGAGCTTCCATGCGAGACCCTGTAAGGCATATTCGGACCAAGATATGGCCCAAACACACCCTGCATACTTCCAAATGCCCGATCTCACAACTACGCCACGACTGCGCATGCGCCCCATGACGTCTTTCCCCATTCAAACTAAATCAATCGTAGTCTAGATGCCGAGCGCCCGACTTCACACGATCCATTTGGGTCATCGATGGTCTAGCTCGACCCCAGCCTTCCACCTCAAATGCCCTCTTTCTATGCTACTGAATGCGCATGCGCAGAATGGTGACGCCGGAATGGATCACCACGCCAGTCGGACGCACCCCGAAAAGTGCTTCATTATGACACATCACTCGACTCATCTGGACCAAAGAAAACCCATCAACCTGAAAACGTCTATGCAAATGCCCTTTTTCACTGCACATGCGCAGATTTATGGCAGTTCTACTACACACCAATCCAGTCGGACTCTCCCCTACAAGTGCTTCACTGTGACACCAGAAAAGGCCCATCTGGACAAGGGGTGGTTCATCTCTGCCCCAAAACGTCCACCCAAGTGCCCGCTTTCCACTATTCCCAGAATGCACATGCACAGATTGACACCGAAAGTCACGTAACGGGAAATGACGTCTCAACGGAAGTGAACTTAGACCCGAAAGTGACCTTTATCCACGTCATCGCGGATGTGACGTCATCGCCCCCGCCGCACCTACATTTTACGGCTCCGCCGCAGAAATAATATCAAATTTTCACTCCATATACTACTCTCCAATAACGTAGAACTCTTGCTTTATCCTCAGTAATATTTGAACTGGCATGTGTAAAATTGCGGGAAATTACACGGAGCCTGAATGACTCTCCAAATTATTCGGCAAACAGTCGCCACACTAACTTTCAGCAAAGTATCGCCCACCACCAGGTAGAATAAATCAATCGTCAAGACTCCCAAAACAATCAACAGTTGTAGATGGGGGTAGGGCAAAATCTTGTCTTCGTTGACAAGTCAATGTCAAAAGTAATGAGATTTACAATGAAAAGAATAGCAGTGACGCGAAAACGATAATGTTTGTGAATTTCGTCCTCCGACTAGACTAGATTAAAAGGGGGTTACTCATATATGCAACAAGCAGCCAGAGAATGCTAGGCCCCCCGCCAAAATGGCAGCAATATTTTTAGCATTGTTTTTCTCAGGAGATATACATGAGGGAGGTAACTGCTGCTTCATAGGCGTTCGATGCGGAAGGGTCTTTCTGCCTCCCCAAGTTTGGAGGCGTCCTCAACCTATTGTCTGGAAACCAAATTTTAAATTTGCCATCAGGTGCCGCCACCTGTAGATGCAAGTGGACGAAACGCAATCCCAAGCAATGCAAGCATCACCTCATGGCATGGTATCAGCATACTAACTTTGGGAGGAATCTGAAGAGCGGTCTTCAAGTTATTGCCCGGAAACCAAATTTAGATTTTGCCGCCAGATGTCGCCACCTGTAGGCAGAAGTGTAACACAATCCCATGCGACATCTTATGGCATATGAATATCAAATTTGAGAAGAATCCGATGAGCAGTTGTTTTTTCCACCAGGTGTCGCCACCTGTACGCAGAAGCAGGCGAAATACAATTCCAAGGGACATCTCATGGCATGATATCTGCATACCAAATTGGAAAAGATTCCGATGAGCGAAATCAAATTTAGATTTTGACACGAGGTGGTGATTGCACATGGAGCTGAATAACTAAGACCGATAGGCTGTTATGCATGTCCGGCTGTGTTCGGGTTAATGAAGATAGAATCAAGGAAGCACTTATCTTACAACCGTTATTTGAAATCCATCCATATATTAGCTCTCCTAGTTACATAATTTCAATAATACAGATTGAATATGGTTTCGAACAGATGGGAGTACAAGTAACATGGCTGCACACCGTAATATCCGAGCTTACAGACCAGTGGTTGTTCTGCTGGCCTTCTGTTATTACTGGTTTATTAGTACAACTGGCGAGTCAGTCAACCTCTTGCTGGAGCAAGGAAAGAAAAAGTCCTACGGAGACATTGGACGTTGTACTGAGCTGCCAGGCAAGATATTTAACTGCAGCAATCGTAACCTCCGGGATATCCCCAACACCACCTTCCCTGAAGGGCTCGTGAAACTCATTCTGAGCGGGAATGCTCTGACTAGGGTCAACAATGGCACCTTTCAGAAACAGACTGTCCTGCGTGTTTTAGATCTATCTCAAAACAACATAACTCAACTGGAACCTGATGCTTTCATGGGATTGCGACGGTTAAGGAGACTTTCCCTGAGATCTAATAGGCTCATATTCAGCAATAAGACGTACACAGAAACCCTAATGAATGATCTTGACAGCTTGAAAATTCTACACATAGATCGGAACACAGATCCGAAGAACTCTTCGAACTCTTCCTGTCCAGTTGAAGCTCTTCGGAAGTTACCAAAACTGAGAGAACTTTATACAGATATTCCAAAAAATATAGATATCGGGAGTTGTTTTCGAGGACTTATTGAGCTGAAAATACTGTCGTTAGGTGGGGTTGATGGTGAATGTGAAGTTCCAAGATTGACCAATTCTACATTTGATGGATTTCAGGGAAATTTGACGGAGTTACGCTTGATATTGTGTGGCATCCAAGATATCGAACTGGGTGTATTTGTTCCTCTAAAGTACCTTGAAGTCCTCGATCTCTCACACAATCATGGACTGACACTAACCAAGGCTTTCCATGGATTATACAGTCTCCAGGGCAGGACAATGAAAAGTATTAAGCTGTCCTATGTTAATACGATAATACGGAGTAAACAAATGAGTAACCATGTGCTGTCCGGGAATATGACACTGTATATTGAGAATATCTGTGTTCGAAGTGTTGATATTTCCTCAAACTTTATTCTATATGTTGATGAAGTGGATGTTTCTAGATTTAAAAAATCATGCTTGAAGGAATTCCACATGAGAGGGCATTTTCTGACGTCGGTCCCAAAGAAGTTTCTACTTGAAAATGTGATCAATAATAAAGTCTTAAAAGTCGTCGATGTGAGTGGTGGGTCTTTAACGCGATTTCATGAGGGCATGATAGAAGATACCGCACACATTCATACCGGTAAGGGGTCCGAGCTGTGGAGGCTACAACATATCAACCTGAAAATGAAACGGCTCAACATCAGTAAACTTGTAGGAGGTGTTTCGGTGCAATGGATCAACGAGACCCTTAAGTCAATTGTAAATACTAAGAGTCTTAGAGTGTTGGATGCCTCTTACAACTTTCTTCAGGAATGTAAATACGCCGTCAGTGGACTCGATGAGCTCTCAGTCCTAAATATATCAGGTTCCGACTGCTCAAACATTTCCCCGGAATTTTTCCTTAAAGTTGATAAATTGAAGGTACTGATATTTCGTGATTCTCAACTTAATGTCGGTTTTGCGAATTACGAGAAAGGCGACGTATTCAAATCCCTCGTAAATTTGCAGGAAATCGATTTGTCAAAAAATGACTTTCTGGCAATCCATCAGGATATTTTTACTCCACTACGAAATGTAACTAAAGTTCTACTACAGGGAAACAAGTTTGATGACGTTCCTGCTGCTTGTCTTGGAGTGCCTAAACTTCAGTATTTAGACATGTCAGATAACACTATTTCACAGCTCAACAAACACGACATGGACAGATTTGATCAATTCAACGCGGTCGCCAAAACAAAGAATACTAGCTTTTCGTTGGCTCTTTCAGGAAACCCCCTTGCATGTACTTGCGATACTCAAGACTTTATAGATTGGATGTTCACCACGGATGTGAACATAATAAACAAGGATCAACTTCGTTGTACATTAAATAACGGCAGTCTTGTGACACTGGAGTCGCTGAAAGAAGTCTGGAAAGAGTTCCGAATAACATGTGAGAGTACGTTCTGGCTAAGCTTGGCTATTTCAGGGTTTGTTCTGCTGGTACTGGCCATAGTTCTTGGTGCCCTTGGTTATCGCAATAGATGGCATCTCCGATACTGGTTTCGAACATTCTGCCGTAACGATTACGAACCCATCGCGGAGAACTTTGAATACGACGGATTTGTGTGCTACAACCACGAAGACTACAAATGGGTTTTTCATCGCCTTAGGGCGATTCTCGAAGACGGACACAATGGTTATAAACTCTGTCTACATCACCGGGACTTTCCACCTGGTGAGGCAATTCAACAGAACATCGTTGACGCCATCAATTGCAGTAGAAAGATCCTACTTGTGCTCACAGAGAAGTTTATCCAATGTAACTGGGGAGAGTATGAGATAGAGATGGCGGGAATGCGATCGGTTAGAGATGGAAGCCACAACTTGATCATCGCCATACTCCTGGAGGACATGCCTGTCTCTAAAATGCCCAAAGTTGTTCTCAACTTGTGGCAGCGGATAACCTTCCTGACATGGCCACATACCCGCCGAGAACAGACTGCATTCTGGAAAAGGCTCGGGAAGGCAATGAAATAACCAACTCCTCGGTATGTCATGTAGAGAAGTCCGATAATGAGATCTAATTGAGGAAATTAGGATAAAACTGAAGTTTCAATCTCGGACGTTGATTGGCTCAATGAGTCAGTTAAGACAATCGCCTCACTGGGGCATAATAATACCCCAGCCACCGGTCAGATTTTTGGACAGGATTCCCGCCCGATCAGCACACTGACGGAAGTGACATTATATATATAGTAAAATCGTTGTTTGTCGAACATTCCAATTACTTTTCAATTATGCATGATACATCGGTTGACATAGCCTAACAACAGTGATCTAGAGATTATTTCCTCCATTTATATGGGGAGAGTATATGAAAAGTAGTTCGTTCATGGTCAAAATTTAAGTTGTTCGGCCGGATTCAACCTGAACCGTGTGTGCGTGGATTTCCCCCATTATGTCATATAGCGACGTCGTAAAAGTCACCTTCCACTATTGAGAGCAGGGGTAAAGTAGTTTGAGCCTATTAACGGACAATGCGCTGTGGGAAGGTTGCAGTTTAGGCGTGACATGGAAAAAACGAAAGTGCTAACCATGTAAGCTGATTGGATTCGAAAACTTCCACCATCTCGGATTGTCCGACAATGATATGTCGCTTATATGTTCGGTTCATAGACGCAAAACACTGTGCGGATTTCGTTCGACGTTCCGTTTCAAAAGTTGAAACTAGTTACTGGAATTAGAGATGACTTCCAACAGATTTCAATGATGCCGACATTGACATCTTCCTGTTTGATAACCGATCTTTCATGTGAGTTTCTTTTGTTTCGAAAGTCTGTTTTTGAAGTGTTTCCTCCATCTTTCTGTATATTTGCATTGTATTATGTAGTATATTTCATTACAAAGGTGATCTTTCTTTATGTTTCAAACTACACATTTGGCGGATTAAGAAGCCAGCTTTGAAGTTGAATTTGTGTTGTGGATAATTGGCGCATGGGACAAACCTGGACACTGAACCTCCCCTCATCCTTAAATACAAGAACTGGTTCAAAAGGCTAGAAAGCAATATAATACTCTCTAAAATCAACTGTGTAGCACAGGTACACAATCACTGTAAGAAAATTGCACATCCACAACCAGGGGTAAACAATTTTGAAGAAACCTACACATCTTGTGTACCTTTGGTAAACAATTTGTTTGTGGATGCGCCATTTTGTACACAGTTGTTTTTACAGAGTATGCCATGTGGGTTCCTTTTCTCTGTAGTCGCCAAATAAATTTCAGATGAATTTAATTGCTAACTCTCAGAAAAAAATACTAGAAACTTCCTTTGCCACAACTGGGCCAATGGTTTGCTATTGGGTTTGAGATCTATGGATCAAAATTGGGGAAACGGATCAGGGGATCGCATTGGGAGATCGTATTATGAGATTAATTGATGAGAGAGAATAGTGGATCATATTGGGATATCAGATTATGCGATCAAATTAGCGTATTAGATTATCTCTAATAAAAAATTGAGTACAATATCACTCAAGTAAGAGTGGAAATTTATCCCACTCAAGCACTTGAGTGAAAAATTTCACACAAGTTGAGTGACTTCCACTCACGTTGAGTGGAATCAACTTCACTCAACTTGAGTGAGTTACCAAATCAAGCTGGAGAGAATTTCCTCTCTTACTTAGAATCATTTGTGGAAGTTCTTTTGTTTTTGTTTTTTTTCGTTTTTGTTTCCCGATGACCATGTATAACTGTTATTCCATCCTTATAATAACTGTAAACCGACACTTTTGTTCTGAAAAGGCAAATGTTTTCATGAACGAGGAAGTTAGCTAATTTTCCCCGACCAGGTCCTTGACTATGAACTTTGTATAGTCTTTATAACAGTGTATATGTTTCAAGTACTTGACATGGCAGGAAGATGACCTGATTCAGGTGAGGAAGTCATGGAAAATTGATGGACAATTAATGGATAATCTGATGGCTAGGGCGGTATTCGAACCATTTGTTAGCCCCAGAGTTCATCGCTATTGAAAAAACCCCCCCAGAAATTCATTGTACTATATTTAGGTATTCCGATAAGGCCATCACCATAAGGCGCGGTTTTTTATTACCACTTCAATATCTCTGACAATTCCCAGTTTTGGAAGTTGTGTTTTCCCTCAAGAGTTTATAATGTCGCCATTATATTGTCATTTATGTTCCACATGTTCCTTTTTTCGGCTGTTATGCTTCTTCTTTCATGTTACCTTTTTATGGCGCAAGTTAATATTATTATCACATTATCTTTGAACTTTGCTCATCATTTTACTTGATATATTTTTCATGGCTACCATGTGTCTTATTTCTGCCTCATATATACCTAAGTTCGGAATATAATGTAGCCACTATTCAGCAACTTTGTGTCAGACATGTTATTTTCTATGGCAAATGTGCTACTTTTTGTGACGCGTGTCAAGTTATAAATTATCTATTTGTAATATTATGTTCCAACTTTGCGCATATTTTTACCTGCGGCACGCAGGTCTACGGGAGGCTCGCGTTGTTGTTGTTGTTCTTCTTGTTCTTGTGACTTTTTGAAATACGCATGCGCTAAGAGAGTGTGATCTCTGCCACACTTTCCTTTTCAACCTCACATGACAACACTGTCTTCAGGCACGTTTGAATTCATTTGCAACTATATTCGGTGGAATTAATTATTGCTTCGTTGATTTCTTCAATTGTCTTACGTCAGTCGCTTAAAAGCTGTCGGTCATCACATCAGTCACTGTCTTCAGATATTACCATTTTCATTGAACAGGATGCACATGTACATGTATATACAATTTAAGATCCTTGGATTTCTTATATACCAAGGAAGATGAGCCGCAACCTTGTCAGTGGTGCAGCTAATTTGCATACAGTCACAGGCGACTGTCTTAGAAAGTAGAAAAATAAGTTCACTACTTCTAGTAATCATTTTATCTGCCCAATCTAGATAAAATACAAATTGGTGAAGAAGCATAACAAGTAACGCATTATCATTATGATTAACATTGAATAATACTTGGTATCAAATTATAGATCATGCATCATAAAAACAAACGCAACAATTACGTTTCAGAAGTAAGCGGAACAACTCCGCAACTTTCACCGAATAAAGATGTTTAACTTTACCCCAAGCAATTCGCATATATGGAAATATGTTTTAAAAGGAAGAATAACTTAACCCTCTGTGGGAATCGAAACAATGACCCTCCAATCCCTGGACTTGCACTTAATGTCTTAGCTATACCGACTCATTGATAATACTCAAAACTGGTTTCTTGCGCAAATGATTTTATAATACATAAATGACTATGTAGTATTTAATGAGTCAGACAACCCTATGCGCGAACAATACATCATAGTTGCGCAGTTATATTGTGTACTTTCTGTTACAAGCATGAAATTTGGCACATAGCTATTTCGAATGACCCTCTTTCGGAACACACTCCCTCTATCCTCATTCTCGCAAGCCAGGGCTTTGCTTCGCTGGTATTGATGTTCTCGTCTCATAATCCCTTTAGAATTGCATTAATCACTTCCGTAAAATCAATACTTATGTGTGTCAGCAGACAATGGGCAGAAACATGTTGCATTTGACATCATTCTCTCAAGTCAGAGCCCATTTCTGCTAGAACTTACTGGTTCTACATTTCACAATTTACGTTACTTTGTCAATCAGTTTTACGAATGAAATTACGTCATATATTAGCAGATACTGACCATAAATGCGATCTATTTGACCTCGTTGTCAAAAGCTAGGACCTTGATTTCCTTGAGAGTTTTTTTTATTTATTTTGATACTTAGATACCCTTTCATATTGACTCATTGATAATACTCAAAACTGGCTTTATGTGCAAATGATTTTATAATACATAAATGACTATGTAGTATTTAATGAGTCAGACAACCCTATGCGCGAACAATACATCATAGTTGTGCAGTTATATTGTGTACTTTCGGTTACAAGCATGAAATTTGGCACATAGCTATTTCGAATGATCCTCTTTCGGAACACAGTCTCTCTATCCTCATTCTCGCAAGCCAGGGCTTTGCTTCGCTGACATTGATGTACTCGTCCTCTTCCGCACTCATAATCCCTTTAAAATTGCATTAATCACTTCCGTAAAATCAATACTTATGTGTATCAGCAGACAATGGGCAGAAACATGTTGCATTTGACATCATTCTCTTAAGTCAGAGCCCATTTCTGCTAGAACTTACTGGTTCTACACTTCACAATTTACGTTACTTTGTCAATCAGTTTTACGAATGAAATTACGTCATATATTAGCAGATACTGACCATAAAAGCGATCTATTTGACCTCGTTGTCAAAAGCTAGGACCTTGATTTCCTTGAGAGTTTTTTAAATTTATTTTGATACTTAGATACCTTTCATATTGACTTGGAAGTCGTTTTTGCGAATGCAATAATTTGATGTACCAAAAGATAATAACGAGAATTCGACATGATTCTCTTATACACACAGACCTTGTTTAGTGAACTAACCCTGAAATTTCGCACTTAGATCACCGTCCGGATGACTTAATGGCAAACATATTCGCGAATTGATTATAGGGAGATATCCATAGATACTGACAAGAAATTTTTCTTATTTGCAGATTTGATTTAAAAAAAAAAAAATTAATAAAATTATCAACCATCGAAAAGGCTTGACCAAATATGTCGGATGAGGTGATATCTCCTAAGGATAAAATAGGTAATCATTTGTATAGAAGGAGCAAACCATGTATTGATATTGGCTTGCTGCTGCGTGGAAAAGAGTGTCAAGGTACCGTATTTAGTTTGCAGAAGATAACCCACATAAATGCAGAAACTTAATTTATTATTCTAATCGAATATCAAGACTGTCACAGGCGTCAATTTGAATCGTGAAAAATGTCATTATGCCTCTTGAACAGTTCGATAAAGCCTTCAACCCCATTCCATAGTTTCACAGATCAAAGTGATAGACCTGATAATAAATTCATTGAAAATTAACTTTGAAGGAAATATAAATTTTTCATTTTCCTCGGCAAAGTAAGCGAGAAGGGAGACTGAAGAGCGTAGATGTTCGCGCTATGACTGAATCCATGAAATTTGTTTGGATTTCCAAATATTTGAAAGCCTTTTTCATTTGCAGAATTCAACGGCTGAACCGAATGTTTTGAAACTTGGACTACACGATACTTGTACCAAGACATTGCCAAAGCGATCATTGTGACTTCGTCTGTCAATTCAGTATAGACGACACGGACCAGTCAAAATCGTCGGAATTTGAACGGGGAAAGTGAATATATATATATGGTATCAAACCTATTAGTCAATTCCTACAATTGTGGGTTAGAAGTTGAAAATTACTTCCCTTGGCATGAAAACACTTGCAGATGGCGCTTTTTTTCTACAATTACCACTACCTCCGCTGATATGTCTTTCACTGTATTATTGCCACTGCCGCAGGTTTTGACTACAATGTAGTCATTTCTCACTTGTTTCATATTTGTTCATATGCTATTGTTTTTTGCTATATATAGCATCATATCCGAATAACTTATAATGCAGCTATAATATTGCAACTTCTATCACGTTACTTTTAGGGTCGTGTGCTTCTTTGCTTTGCTACGTTTTTGTGTCAGGTTATACAGTATCCATTCTCGACATTTTAAACATTTGTGCACCCTATTACTTTATTTGGCTATCATTTTGGTATTTCCCGCGTCGTATTCAAGCAGAATATCATGTACGAATAAAATGGAGCTTTTTATATCATATTTGCATCTTATGACTGTTGTGTTTCTTTCTTATGCTAATTTTCGGAGTAAGGGGACGGAGGAGCAAAACGGAACTATACGGGTGAAAACGGAACATTCATGGATTCTATAAGGAGTTGTCAATACCTGGCTATATATAATTAGCGAAATCATGATATTAGGTCTCGCATACCAAAATGTTTTTACTTTTGAGGAGAAGGCAACAGCGACAAAATTAAGACCGACAAATAAAATAGAAGCCATCTGATATTATACACGCTTAAAACTAAAGTGTTGAAACTTACTCGTAAAGTGTTGAAATAACCCTTTAAGTGTGTCCACTGGGACTGCTCTTTAAGTGTTGTCCCTGTGGACAAACTTAAAGGGTTATTTCAACACTTTACGAGTAAGTTTCAACACTTTAGTTTTAAGCGTGTAGATGCTTTATTCGGTGACACCGGAAAACATTATTCCATATCCGGACAACAAATGTTTTCCCAATGCCTTTCACACCAATATTTTAGGTTAGAGGTATACAAAAAAAATACCGCAATATTCCTTTTTTATGTCTGATTCAAAAGTTGAAAATATGCTATTCGGGGCAAAATGAAACCATCCCTAGCGAGGCATAATGGCGCGGAGTTCCGTTTTGCCCCTTATGGCCAATCCCTAGGTTAAATTCATACCAAATTCTTGTGCATGCGCAATGATCAAATAAACTGTTTTTTTTTTTTTTCGGGGGCCAATTAAGGACCACGAATTGTTTCGTCAAATTTCACCAGATAATCGACTTAAGAATTGAAAATAATAACTGTCATAAAATACTAATATTATTCAAACTTGAAGAATATAAATAATTAAATATAGGTGTCTTGGACTGTTAATATGACTTTAGGACACCATATTCAACCCTTTTTTAATTCCGCCAACTTTTCGACCCATTGGCAAATATATATATACATGTATATGCACCTAGCCTATAAATCTTATCCATAAGAGTCAATCACGTTTAATGCTAGATTTCCAAATTATGACGAGCAACTAGGCGGGTGTTTTGCTGAGAATATCATAAGGTTAACATTATGTTTCCTATCGGGGCAAAACGGAACACAGGTGGTCCATTTTGCCCCACAAGGCGCCCCGTTTTGCCCCTACCAGTGGAAAAACACGGAACATCCATAAAACAATTTGTTGGCCCTATAAAATAAAAAGTACCTGGATAAACAGCATTTTGTCGGCTTAATTTCAAATACCGAGTATGTACCTTAAAAATCCACCTGTTAGTATATCATGACCATACAATATATAGAGCACAAGGGAGCGCTCAAATTTAGGGGTTCAGAAGGCGTCATATCCAACATTCAATATGATTACAACACATATAAGGGAAGTGGGAAGAGGTGCCGACATACTGACAGAGCCACATGACTTCACAGTATAGTCTTCCGGTTAACCTATCATAAAGCACATACCAAGAATCTAAGGATTCGTGATATGTGTTGTATCTCAGGTACGCTTTTATTGTACCTGTTCATGTGGCAACTTGGATGATATGACCACACGGCCGCTAGCATTGGCATAACCGGTATTAGATACAAATCTAGAGAGCGATGATGGAAAGGCTCTGACAACTCGTATATTGATAATTGGTGAGCTGTTTCGCTGTGACAACTCGTACACTGGGGATTGGTGAGCTGTATCGTCGTCAGATGAAAATGACGAGCCGTTGTCCACAAAAGATTTTCAGCGTCAATAATCAAAATACCTTCATGTGATAGTAAGCATCAATTCCGAATATGCATGGAATAAACATCAGGAAAAAAAACACAAGACGGTTTTCTGCAAGACGGAAGCGGTCAAAAGTTTTCAATGATGACAGAAAAACATTATGATATTTTTTACACAAAATTCTTATCACCGATAAGAATTTGTGGCTGTTCATCTGAATATCATACAGTTGTAAAACACATAGAGTTCAAACGGCTCCTAGTTCCCGGTTAAGCGTGTTTAGGGACAGTATAGTGCCGGAGATCTTGCAGCCTACGATCGTATATTGCCGTCAGTGTACTACATTTATCACAGAATTTGAGAAACTTTCAATGGAGGCTTTTGATGGTATAGCTCTGTTTGACAAGAGGATACCTTTGTAATATATGTAATATGTTTCAACTTTGCGCATCGTTTATTATACAATTAATGGTGACTTTTTTGCTTATCACCTCTATATCTATAGTAAGTACACCTAAATATATGTCACACTTATCTTAATATCTTAAATAGCTGAAAAAATGTTGAAAGCGACGTTAAACCCTATTCACTCACTCACTTAATATCTTAATGTCATATTCATTAATGAATTCTCTGATAAGCATTTTCCCTTTTCAGTATTATTTTTACTGATATCTATGTTTTGCTCACCTACCAGCGCTTCAAAATACTACCTTCATTCATTTTAATTCACATTTGAAAACGTTATGTGATTGTCGCGTTTTGCATGTCGACCTTAATTGTTATGCATCTAAGCTCTTCATTTGCATCTCCTGTACCGTATCCTCATCAGCAAATACAAAATATGTTACAAATATAAGTGTTATAAAAATGAACTTGATTCGATTCAGTATTACCCTGCATTGCAATGAGTAATTGTTCCACACGTGTTCAATTAATCGCCAGATATTTACTTTTTAATAATGCCTCATACCAGTACGGAGCTTCCGCCAATCAGGATCACGTGAAGCTGTCTTCAGCCAATCACAATCACATGAAGCTGTCATTCAGCCAATCAGAATCACATGAAGCTGCCATTCAGCCAATCAGAATCACATGGAGCTGTCATTCAGCCAATCAGAATCACATAAAGCTGTCATTCAGCCAATCAGAATCACATGAAGCCGTCTTCAGCCAATCAGAATCACATGAAGCTGTCTTCAGCCAATCAGAATCACTTGAAGCTGTCAATTCAGCCAATCAGAATTACATGAAGCTGTTTTCAGCCAATCAGAATCACATGAAGCTGTCTTCAGCCAATCAGAATCACATGAAGCTGTCATTCAGCCAATCAGAACCACACGAAGCTGTCATTCAGCCAATCAGAATCACATGAAGCTGTCTTCAGTCAATCAGAATCACATGAAGCTGTCATTCAACCAATCAGAATCACATGAAACTGTCATTACATGAAGCTGTCTTCAGCCAATAATCAGCCAATCAGAATCACATGAAGCTGTCATTTCCCGCGAGTTCGCCAATCGAAATTCATAGTCACATCTACCGGGTTCGTGATATAAGGGTCAAAATTAAGAAATCAGATTGGGGGATCAGATTAAGAGATCAGACTGGGCTATCAGAAGGACGGGACCGGATTGGGGAACAGATTAGGGTATCAGATGGAAACAAGATTTGGAAATCACATTGGGGGATCACATTAGGGATCAGATTATGGGATCAGATTAGCAGATCAGATTAAGGAATCAGACTGGAAAACAGATTTGGGAATCATATTGGCGAATCAGACTAGGAGATCAGATTAGGGAATCAGATTAGAGGATCGGATTGTGGATCGCATTAGGGGATCAGATTAGGGAATCAGATTGAGTGATCCGATTGGGGAATCAGATTAGGGAATTAGATAAGGGACTCAGATTGGGGATCAGATTATGGAATCATTTGAGGGATTCAGATTGGTGATAAAATTAGGCGATCAGATTTGGGGATCAGATTGAGGAATCGTGTGGGGGATTAAATTGGGGAACCAGGTTGTGGGATCACAAACTCAAGTTTGAGTGAAATGTACCTGTTCACTCAAACTTTAGTTACTTTTCACTCAACTTGCGTTACTTTTCACTCAATTTGAGTTAAAACCACTCAAGTTCACTCAACTTGAGTGGGAATCAATTTCACTCAAGTAAGAGTGAAATTGATCCCATTCAAGATTTTCACTCAACTTGCGTTACTTTTCACTCAACTTGCGTTACTTTTCACTCAATTTGAGTTAAAACCACTCAAGTTCACTCAACTTGAGTGGGAATCAATTTCACTCAAGTAAGAGTGGAAATTGATCCCATTCAAGATTTTCACTCAACTTGCGTTACTTTTCAGTCAACTTGAGTTAAGCATAAGAGTGGAAATTGATCCCACTCAAGTGGAGTGAAAATCTTGAGTGGGATCAATTTCCAGTCTTACTTGAGTCAAATTTCACTCAACCTTTTTCAGAGAGTACGTTACCAGGAACTATAAACTGACATGATAGGTTTCCAGAAAACTAAATATTCCTCAGTAGTATATAGGTAGCATATTCACCCTTTGGCTCGTCACTGCGCATGTGCAGAAAAAAACCCTGAAGTGCATGGTCTGCGCAGATGTTTTTGCGCAAGTGTGACGTCATGTCTGACGTCACTTCCGGTCACGTGAGAAATTCTCCAGCAATCTTCAGGGGCGAGAGAGGCCCCTAGTGGACCGATTGGATCGAGTGAGGTGTCAAAGTGAAGCGCTCTTTCAGGGCGATCAAGTCATGGGTGGTTGCATGTAAATTGAGGATTTGTCCCCGAAAATATAAAAAGCAGAACACGAACTTTACCCCTACAATAGGGGAAAACCCCTATCAACCCTGTCCAAAAGGGCTAATATCGGTCTGGATAGGCCCATACTGGCTCAGGGGGATAGGTCCATACTGGGAAATTCACATATGTTCATTGCGGTATGGGTTGTTTGGTCTTCTTTTTCACGTCCCACCACATAGAACACGATGGGAGGGGTCTCGAAGTTAAGCGGTGAATTTTTTTGAAAAGTTCACGGAGGTCAGGGGGATAGGTCCATACTGTAGAACACGATGGGAGGGATCTCGAAGTTAAGCAGTGAATTTTTTCGAGTATATAAAACACGGATAGAGCCTTATTGACCTTTGACCTCTGATTGCACTCTATCCCATGATGCATCACTTCCGTAATGTCGTCATGTGTGACGTCACTACCGGTGTGGCTCCATCGGGCGTGACCTTGGAATGGGGACCTCTTCAACATCCGGGTGTTCCCCGGCCCGGCCGCACGCCTGCGCGGACTGGGTTTTCCCGGCCGGCCGACCGCCTGCGCGGGTTATCCGGCCGCACGCATGCGCGGGTGAATTTCCGGTCAAAAGGGCAAAGGTCACATGTAGGATCAAAAGTTCAAAGGTCCCCTTCCGGCAATGTTGGGCCCTCTCCGGGCCCAATAGATAGCCTTTATCTGCCCTCCCGAAGCACCCATGGAATGTACAGGGTCCCCGACAATATCGCTAGCACTATACCCATGTTAAATGGCCAGTGGGAAACCCTCAGTTTCCCCCAGAACCGTATTGGCACGAAAAAATACCTGAAACCATGGAACTTATAGTAATAAACTTAATCTATAGGTGTTGGACGAGTCTCGACTCGCCATCTTCCTGGTCTTTACCCACACCTCGAACGTCCATAGTTTTTTCACTCCAGCTGTTGCTCTTGTAACTTGCCATCTTCCTTCCACGTCAACATTTTTGTGCTGGAATGCCCGCTCTTAACCTAGACCAAAACATGTACTTGGTCTGTGGGTTGATATCATTGGCTCTCTATTTTACTGCAGTGCTCTTGCTTTGTTTTCTGGACATTCATTGGTTACATTTGGCCCCATCCTAGGCCACTGATTGGCTACTTTCTCAGCCCCTTCATGGACTGGCCAGTTTGGTTAAAATTCGAATCCCACAAGTCTGTTCAAGCATTGGGCATTCATGGCCGCTTCTTTTATGCTCACACAGAAAACACACAAGACAGGGTTTTGGGTGAGATCTCATTTTGTTTTTTATTCAACAATAAATAACAACAACAACGTGAGAACAACCACGTGAAAACTGAAGCCCTATCCATGGCCGCTTGTTTTATGCTCACACAGAAAACACACAAGACAGGGTTTTGGGTGAGATCTCATTTCGTTTTTTATTCAACAATAAATACCAACAACAACATGAGAACAACCACGTGAAAACTGCAGCCCAGAACTGGGCTTGTACATTGAAATGATCGGTGGCCCAGTCATATACGAGTACATCTCGGTCTTCGGCCTTGGGGTACTCGTCAAACATATGCACTATGGTAGATAAGGTTCTTCCCCGACATCGATGGTACAGGTAAGACAAGCAATATTGTCCGCACACGCTACTGGTCAGGCTTTGCAACGTTTGACTGTGCCTTGATCCATGAAGTCTGTTAAATCGGGATGGAGGGGTGACAGGCCGTACGGGTCAAAGTATTAGCCCTGCTGTTCTGTCATGTATGCGGCCACCCAATGTTCACCGGGCCGATCCATTGGGTCCGTGTTGAGAACGTAAGCAGCAGGATACACACGGTCTAAAACACCCCTTGAAAGACCATACGTGTCCATGTGTCATTTTCCAGCCCGGTGGTTATCTGGTCTGTACCCATGTTAGGTGGCAAAGTCACACAGGACGTTGCGCGCCTTGTCCACTTGAATGATGTTGTCAAACACGGCGTAGCAGATCACATTGACGGTGCTCCGGAGGGCTCGCGCAAAGTGGATTTCCAACCGTAAATTGCCTTGCTTGGCGAGGGCCAGCTGATGGTCGTTCTCTAAGGTGGGGATCAGATCCAAACAGAACAACGTGTATCCGTTCGCGTAGTCCTCCCGACTGATCATATTCCCTTTGTCCTGGTTGATTTGACCGGTCGCTGTAAACAAGCTCTGATAGGTTCGAATGAAATTCCCGAGACCCAAGTTCGGTGTTAAGGCCGTGGCTGGAACCTGTTGTCCGTCCACATACAGGACCACAAAATTGATGCCGAAATCTTTAAAGTCAAACGGGTTCTCTGGGTAGGCTCCGCTGAAACTGGTATTTTCCACACAGGCCAGGATCAATCGCTTGGGCAGTTCCCCCAGGAACAGGTTTTCTTTGTTGACGCTCATATTTCCAGCAGGCATAAGAGAACACTTTGGTTTGCACACGTCGGATAGGGTACTGGGCTGGTTTTGTTTCCAAGGCTTCGATGTGTCCCAATTGAACGGCTGGATTCGGTTTCACTTTTCGGATATACAGGACTGCGGCTTGGATGACGATCTTATAGTCGGCTACATGCCCCTCTACGTCAGTGGTCATCAAGGAGACGGTCGGAGGCGCCCGTATCAGTCGGACTTTGATGGGGATCTTGTTCAAGAGATACCGGTCTTGCATGAAAAGGTTTGCGTGCAGTCGACCCATGAGATCCACCGAGGCACCGTTCGCGGTGAAAGCCTTCCGTTTGTTAAATCTTTCATTGTTCGCCGTGCCCATGTGCTCGGATGAGTCCCGGTAGAATAAAGAGGCTGTCAGCTGAGATTTTTTAGCCTCTCGTCCATACGACAAGTGTCTCGATGTAGGCTCGATAGGGGTACGTGTTGCTCGAGTCACTGATGAGTTTGTCGCTGAGAAAAATATCCACCAGTTGAAACATAGAGTACATCCAGAGATTCGTCGGGCCCGCTGTTGCAGCGTCAATGATTCTGGGGCCATCCCCATTGAAGATCTTGGCTTTCACATACAAGTACGTATGGGCTAAATCCACATAGGCCGTATCTGCATTGCTGATGGTGAACTCGATGGGCCCTGTTTCGTTGATGCTGGAGAGCGGGAGATGCTCCACCCATAATCCTTGTTCGGCACTGATCTGTGTGGGCGGGACGGTCCACAAATCAAATTCACTGTTGGTGGAGGGGCAGGAATCTGCGTGGATTAAGGACATGTTTAAGAAAAGATATCCTGGGTCTTCGATGTGCGTCGTCGCTGGGTCGGTCGTCGACTGGTGCGTGGTCTCGGTGGTGCAGGTCTTTTATTCCCTACGGTGCGTTGTGCTTTGGCGACCAAGACGCCTCCTGCTTCTTTAGCTCGGCGTTTCATTGCTTCTTTGGGTGCCGTACCACCCAAGACATCACCCGCGACTTGCAGTCAACACGGACTGTGAAATATACACCGGTATAGCATTGAACAGTAAGACTATATTTCTCATTTATTTGTTGTATCAACCTTACTTAATTTGTATATAATTTTAGTATTGTAAATAAATATTTCATTGTTAATCCTTGACTTCACAAAAGTTTTCTGTTACGTTTTTTCTATTATCGTTTATGACGTAACAGAATATTGAAAAGCGTCATTGTTCCTCACGAACAGTTCAATAAATCCCGTTCCAATGTTTCACAGATCAAATTGATCGATCTGATACTAAATTACATGAAAATTACATTTGAAGAAACTATAAATTTTTCATTTTATTTGGCAAAGTAAGCGAAAAGAGAGACTAAATAGAGAGAGAGAATTGTGGTTTAACTTAACTGAAGATCGTGGATTTTAGCACTATATGAACAAATCTTTAAAACTGGTGTGGATTTTCATACCTTTGAAAGCGTTTTTTGATTTGGAAATCTCAATGTTTTGCCATTTACCCTGGTCATCAAAGGTTACTGGAGGATACTTTTTGCATACGGTATTTGCCTGTCTGCCTGTCTGTATGACCGCGTTGACATCACCCAAAGTACTAAACGGATTTGGCATACATATACGGTACAGTCATAGGACTGTGTCCACTTCCCAAGAGGCTGATTAGGCTCGGCAGCCATCTTGGATTGCTAGAATCTCTAACGAAGTCTAAGAAGAGTCCACGGTCGGTGGTTCTCCCTGAGTACTCTGGCTTCCTTAACCTCTAAAACTGGCGGTCATTATATGAGTGAAATAACCTTGAGTGTGACATTAATCCAAACTCCACCCCCACAATATTGTGGTTTGAAAGTCAAATATCACTTTCTTTGGCATGGAAACGCTAGCAGATGAGACAGATTCCACTGCTATATACAGCTGTCCATGCAGGCCATAGTCCCACACCGCCTATTCTTCGCGTATCCAGTTCTCCATCTGATGCTGCCACGGCATTGCTCAATAAAATCAACCATGGACATCCTCAAAATCCCCAAACAATCCCAGCTGAAAATACCATTCAAGATAGACCTATGGCTCAAGATGATGACCCGCCTACACTGGCTCAGCGAGCCACATGCCTCCGCCAACCTACATCCAATATTTCAAGAGTTTAATAGCTATCTGTCGGATCGGTCACAAACTGTAGTTCACAATGGCACCTTATCTGAGCCAATGTCTGTAGCGTGTGGTGTTCCCCAAGGATCGATCTTAGGACCCGTCCTTTTTCTTCTCTATATTAATGATATAAGCAATGCAACAGACGTATTAAAAACTGTTTTGTTCGCTGATGACACCAGCGTTGTATTTTCATCCCCAGATCTATCCGATGCTATTACTACCATGTCACAGGAACTTCAAAAGCTGCATACCTGGTTTTGCTGCAATCGATTGTCATTAAATATAAAGAAAACGAAATATATGTTAATAAAACCCAACGTACATAGACCAACAACGCTTATTCCCCCATTGTTTATTTGCGGAACAGAAATAGAGCGTGTTCACCAGTTTAAATTCTTAGGTATATATCTCAATGATCAGCTAAACTGGAAATCTCATATTAATTACATATCCAATAAGATATCACGGAACATAGGGATCATCAACCATATTAAAAATGTCATAAATAAAAGAACTTTATTTATTCTTTACTATTCAATGATACTACCTTATTTGTCGGATTGTAACGTGCTATGGGCGAACACATTCACTACTCATTTAAATTCTTTATTTTTGCTACAAAAACGCGCCATAAGAGTGATAACACTATCAGAAAGACGTGACCATACATTACCATTATTTACAGAATTTAGCATTTTGCAATTACATAAGTTGAACTTGTACTCCTGTCTATTAACCGTCCATAAATTTGTCCATCATCTAGACTCACTACCGTTAGATTTTCAGACATATTTCACAAAACAATCTGACGTACATCGATACAATACTAGGGGACAGCTTTTCAATCTATATAGGCCAATCTATCGCTCAAATCTATCATTTTATTCTCTCAAAATTAAAGGACCTCGGGAGTGGAACAAGTTGCCTCCATCCATTAAGAGTATCAAATCTATCTCATTATTTAAATCAAAACTAAAACAGCACCTCATTGAAAACTGACCTGCTTCACAGTTATTGCATGGATATTTATATAGATATGCTATATTGTTTTTTTTATTCCTCATCAAGCGTCGATGCTCATTATATAAATGTTTTGTGTCTTTTCTGGGATAGAACAAGCCCCTTGGGGTTTTATTCCCGCCAAATTATATATAATCGGCACCATTTAAGAATATTTATTTATGACTTCTATTCTGAATGCCATTGATGTACATGTGCGATGTTAATATTGGTGAATAAATTCAATTCAAATTCAATTCACAAATAACCAATATTACCAAGGCACTCCTAAATGAAGAGCTTAATACCTCCATTCATGACCTTTCCTTTCAATTTTGTTCAACACATATTGCCACAAGACCAAGCATCTGCTGTAAGCACTGCTATGCCCTTTATCACATTAACTGCATCACATCGCCCGACCAGGTCATTATAAACGATAAAGAATTGTATTGGCGACACTACCGAAAGTCAGCAACCAGCCATATCCTCATCAAAAGGCCAGTCCATGGCAAGCTCAACAGTAGTAAGCATCATCAGGTTCATCCTCCATGTAAGAATCACGAGACAATGCATACAATGGTAAAGTCTGGGGACAACAATATGTCTATAGACTTGTGCCTTTTCAGACACAAAGACTCCGACAATAGCTACCTACATGAAGTATCTACCCATGATCAATGCCACTTTCAAAGACGCTTCTGGCGCTGCTACCGCTGCTCAACCATCACACTCATCCTCTGGCACTGACAGCCATCTCCTAAAGCAGCTCCATATTAGGGAACAAAAACTAAAGAAGGCCGAATATGATCTTCGAGAAAGGAATCTTCCCTGAATGACACAAAGAGATATCTAGCGTCGACCCAAGGCTATATCTACAAAATGAAAGTCAAAATAACTGAATTAGAAAGAAGCAACAATCTCATGCAAAAACGTATCTGTTCTTGAATCGACATATTATATCTCAGAAAATATTTTCTCCAAGAGCCTCTGTACCCTTAGCAGATGACGGACCTCGACCGCAGGTTAATGTCCACTCCGTTGTTGAACAAGAACTACAAAACCGAAAACAGCGTATTCACCCTTGAATTCAACTCCCTAAGCCACAGAATGTTAACTGGAACAGAGCCGATTCATCTGATCGACCTTCATTTGTCCGACCCAATCTACCTCAACCTGAAATCGCCCACACCCAGAGGGACCCGTCTGACACCCCTCCTTCAAGAATTCGCCCCCACCCCCCTAAAGGATTCAACATATATATTCTGTGCCACCACGGTTTTATCACTATTCACCACCAAATTTGCTCCCTACCTATTTACCACAACAATATACTCAGCTATATCTCTCTTCGCCATGGATTCAACCCCCACAATGGAGTCCTGACCTTTACCAGCATCAGTCTCCCTGGATACCACATCAATCAACATTCCGTTTCCTCTTTTTCAGCATAGACCAAACACAATTTCAATCGTCGAAGAACCCACTACCCTCCGTCTCAACCAAAGATTTCACCGCCTCAGTATCCACGACATGGCTCCTCTTCTGGTGCTATCAGGCAGATCCCCTACATGTATACAGTCCAAGTCTACATCGCCGACCAGAGGTCACTCTTTCGGGCCAGTAAACAATTCAACCTCTGTACCGACAAGCAATCAAGAAGTCAAGGACCTACAAGTGAATCAACACTGTTGGACATATTGGCACAAGCCCCGAACCATCAAATTCTACCCTGCCTGACGATTTCCAGCAGAACAGCATTAATTCAAATACGCTTGCCAGTTCTCTGCCCGAAATCATCAGTCTCTCAAATCATCAAAGACAATCCACAGCAACAACATCCAGCATACCCAGCAACTCCCATCCGCCAACCTCCAGCGCATCAACAATGTCGTCTTTATAAGAGGAGCGCCAACCAGAAACCAATCCAACATAACTGTCGACGCCCCTCCTCATCCATCTGAAGTCAAGAAATATCTGAAGATACAATGTATTGACATTTAATTGCAAAAGTAATCACCCACATGCCAACTGTGTACAAAACTTACTCCGAAAAGCTGACATCTTATATGTTCAAGAACTCTGACTCTTCAACATCGAATTACACATCCTACAAGATTTCAATCAAAATTTCAAATCAAAAGTGTGAAGGAAAAGCCACTAATGATCCTGATTTGATATCCCCAGTACAGAAACCGAGAGGGTACGGTGATGTCCTCATCTTCTGCAATAAGAACATTGATCATATCCTCGATCCTCTGCCAGATGATGGAACCAGAAATCTGGGTCCTACAGTTGTGCCCCTACCGAAACCTCTACTATGCATTTGTGTTTACGTGCCTACAGGTGGCTCTGCTGCCTACGACATCGAATATGAAGACAACCTCGATTATCTTACCGAACTCCTTAAAAAGTATGGTCTCACTCATTACATCTGCATAGCTGGCGATCTCAAAGCTGATCTCCAGTTCTTCAACCCCGACACCAGGTATAAAACTTTGAAGACTGTTTTTTTGAACGACATCAACTTGTCTGACTGAAGGCCCCTACCTTTAATGATGACAAAGGCAAACACATTTCCGCGATTGATCGCCTCGTGTTCCCGGTCTGTAACATCGACATCTATGGTATGCCACAAAGGATGGATCGGCAGTTCAGCAACACATCAGATTATTGTCCAGTAAAGATAGTTGTCTCATTGACTATCTCAGCATCACCTCCTTTACATCAAAATCTACTCAGCCCTAGCTAGCGCCGTTTCAGCACCTCCGACTCCACGACCCAAGATTCTGCTCAACCTCAGAGTTTGCAACTCAACAATCAAACTTGATGGTTAGCAAAAGAAACTTGCCTTCTATACCTGGAAACAACAAGGATCCCCGTCGGAACCTCACCACCTGGTTAATACTGATCTTAGATCAACCAAGAAGAAATTTCGACAAGAGCAGAGTTACAACTGCACTGAAGCGTGACTCCTTAATGCAAGAGTTAGTGGAAGCGAGTGAGTATGACAGGCTAATCAAAGCAAAGCGGTCAATAAAATCCGCACTTCTAGCCTCTATATACGTAGGTGGCATTAGTTACTCAATGATGGCATCGTCAATGGATGGGAAGCCCATTTCACGAAACTGTCTACGCCCACAACAAATCCGAAGTTCGATTGCTCTTACAACAGTGATGCAAATTTCGAACGGCTAGTGCTAGAGGACATTTGTGCTGAGCAAGAATCCAAAATTAAAATCATAGCTGAAGATTCCACAAGAAAGGCCATTCTCAAGCTCTACACTGGCAAAGCCCCGTATGTTGATGGCGTTACTGCCGAGCGTGTCAAATATGGAATAGATAGTACTGTGTCTCCTGAAAGCCGTACTTCGTTCACTTCATCTCTTGGAAGTAATTTAGAATGGTGTTCTAACTCCAGTTTTAAAAAAAAGGAAAACCGATCTTAGCCAAACTACAGAGTTATTAAAGTCACTCCGCTCATCACCAATTTGAATCTGTTCTCCGTGATCATCTTTCCAAGACAATATACAGCACACAACATCCCCTCCGACGTGGATTTACTAAAGGTGGATCCCCGCTTTCCACGGCACTCATACTACAATAATCTATTCTCGATTCCAAATCCACTCAGAGAAATCTATAGTTGCATTCTTGGATGCCAAATCAGCATTTGATGTCGTCAATCACTCCATTGTTTTAAGGAAACTCTGCTTGTCTAGAATTAAGGGTACCATATGATCTCTACAAAATCTACCTCAGCGATTCACTTTACAGATTTGGGGAGTAATGCCTTGGCTACAAAATTGGCCTCATTAACTGTTGCTCTCCTACGTGTGCAAATGATGTTGCTATCCTTGTGAATGATAACATCCGTCTACAAACTTCACAGTCAGACGATCCCTGTACAGGCCTGCTAAACATCTGGGTATTCTGTGTGGCAACCATATGTTTTTGCTGCTGCTTTACCGGCAAAATCACATCTACGAATATTGTCCCTTCCCCGCAGCATCTGTACCAACGACCAGTTCATAGAAAATGATATAGCCGTCAGACAGGTCACCATGAAGGGCCATGGTACAGCTGGTTTGCTATTATTCGTTGCCTGCTTTCCAAATATCATCATCCCTCCCTCCACGACCTTTTGGACAATTTTCCAACTAAATACAAATAGAAGAAAACAACTCACAAGGCCGTTACAAGATTCTTGTCAGAAGGCCTGCTGTGCAAAGTGCAGTTATATCCATCCCTGAAATACCTCCAACCTGGCGCGGAATGTCTCATCAAATGTCATCCAGCAGCCTCCTCCGTCTCGTCTTAGCCGTGTGACGTATATATACGCCGCCTCGCAATCCGACTGAGACTTCTCGCTGTCTCCAATCAGCATAAAATAGACCCGACATGCAAGTTATGTAACACCGAACTAGAAGTGTCCAGTGTCCACTTTCTGGTTTCATGCCCTGCCTTGGCCGATATTCGTCAGAGATATATGCCAATTCTGTTCCAGTCAAATCTGTCCAGAGTGCCAGCAAGCTGTGCGTTCTAGAATTCACTCCACTCGAGGTCCCTGTGATTTCATCATTAACCCAAGTGTGCTCTTTATGAAATGTGGTCTGCATGTACATGATGTCTGCATCCTTAAGTGCGAGAAATATCTGCGAACTCTTACATACTGCCTGCATAATATTCGTAGTGTTCTGCTCGCCTCATTGGACTAACTCTATATAATCCCATCATCCGAGCAAGACTGTGGTGTCCCCGTTCTACAACATTCTGCATTCACCTTTCATTATTTTTTAACAAGTGAACTGTGATATGTTTTACTTGAAAGAGGTGCCCCTTCAAGGGAGGATTTATAAACTACTACTATCCCTACAACGAATATATGTACAGGTCACGTGGATCTTCCATCAATAAATCCTATTGGCTAAGACATTTCTGATGAGGGTATAGTCCCATAATTCAGATGCCTATAAGAATATCTTTTCTTTTCAGACGTGCATGAAATAGTGCACATTAGTGCTTATAGTAGACTCCTACAATTGTCATGGCATACATTTCAACTGTCAAGGTCACTTTATATCCAATCTGAGGATCAAATCAATATGTTCTTGGTTCAAGCTTAAACAAAGTTCATGTAATAATAAATTCTCTGCCCCTTAAAACCCTGGTAAAATTGTACCATGCGGTCACTGTACCTATTCACTCTTATGCATCCGAGATTTGGGGTCCTTCTCTACTGATCGGAAGGTCGGATATCTTTAACACGAGTTAGCGCCTAAAATCCCTCAGCCGGACAGTTTCAGTCACTGTATATTCGTACACAATGAACGAGAAATGAATATGAAAAAGCCTGAAAGATTTGGTTGAATCCAGAATTAGCAGTGGCTTGTGCAAGATTAAAATATGTTCGAATGCACCAAATAATGGTGTTGGTCAACACCAATCAATAGTTTTGAAAATGGTTCGACACCAGATATTGGTGTCCACTGAGAAGTGCTAATACTGGATAAAGGATGTTGGAGATCTATGGTGTCGGTGCAAACTGAACACCATTTATTGGTGTTGAGCTCAACACCTTCTTGTGGGGTTGAACCACACCATTTTGCTGGCTGTGCAATCTTCACCTTCTTATATGGGCATTCATTGCCACGTTGCCATGGAAACAACGAAAATCATCACACTATCTGGCTGAGGGATTGTTGTAACTTTTAGGCGCTACCTCATGTTGAAGATATCAGACATTCCGCCTAATAGAGAATGACCCCAAATGAATAAGAGCAAATAGTTACAGTGACAGCATGATACAATTTCACCAGAGTTTTAACGGGCAGAGAATTATTAGTACATAAACTTTGTTTAAGCTTGAAGCGTTCACCTCGTCAAATAGACATTATGGGTGACGTTGTCATGGAAACCACAAAAATCGTGCAATGTTCCTAAATTCGATAGGCTTGTGGTTGACTACCCAGCAATGCTACATATCAAATTTGAAATCTCCATCTGCAACGAGTAGGCTATTATCACCTTCACGTCGTCATACGGACATTTTGCGTGATGTTGCAAACCACAAAATGCATCGCTTTGTACCCAAATTCAATAAGCTTGTGCTTGAGCAGCTAACAATCATGTATACCAAATTTGAAGTTTCCAGCTAGAACGGTTTGGCTTTTATTGCGTTCGCATCGTCATATAGACATTTTCCGTGACGTTGCCATGGAAACTACTAAAATCATCCCAATATACCCAAATTAGATAGGCCTGTGGTTGACTACCCAACAGCGCTACATATCAAATTTGCAATCTCGATCTACAACGCGGTAGGCTGAGGGATAAAACCTGTACACCATGCCTTGTATATAGAGTTATCATTTAACCATGCAAGAGCTTGCTGGAAGTACCCAACGCGCAAGCAATGTTGGTTGTTTGACTGAACTTGGTATGTATCCTATGGTTATTAGAATTCTGGTAAACATGGTAAAACACTGAAAGAAACACCAACAATCTCCTACAATCTGATTAAAACCAGACCCAAAAAAAACACTCCCCATCAGACATGTCAATGAGCGACAAGTACGATGGGGAGCGGTTTTTGTAGATCTGGTTTTAATCAGATTGCAATCTCCTACTCCTCCATTCACCACGCTTTCAAAGAAAATAAAAGTCTTATGTTAACCCGCCCTATATGTTCATGGATGTTTTCCATTGAATATATTTTGAATAACGCAATGAATTACTCTCAATGCAATCACCTGTAGATACACTCATTAAAATTAAAAGTCTTCCCTAGAAGTGAAATGTAATGCGCTTTTTCTACTGTAGTCCAGCCAATCTGTTGCTGGCTCGAGTACTGTTAACAGTAATGGCAAACTAAGAAACTATAGAATTCTGAAACTTGACATCTCATTGTCTGATTAGGTCTTAAATGGCAATAATAAAAAGTTCAGGAGGTCGATGATCAACCTCAGATTGAGTACCCACAATTTGGAAATAGAGAGGGGGCGATACAAAGATGTTCCAGCAGATCGGAGGCTTTGTATGCACTGTCCCTTGGTGAGGTGGAAGATGAAAAACATTTTCTTTGAGTGAGTGAATATGATTTAACGTCGCTTTCAACATTATTTCAGTCATACCACGACGTTGGTTCCTATTCATGACATTTTGAGAAACTCTCATCAACAATATGCAACAGTTGGATGTATATCGAGAAACCTATTTCAGTTAATAATGGGACCTACCCCAGAGTTATCATCAATTGTGGCTTCCTATGTATACTCATGCTTTGAAAAGAAAAATGCCAACACGATAACTACTCTAGTTGATTTGTTCATGCCACCCTGTTTGTTCTAACTTTTCGAACATCTTTTTAAGACTAAGAAGCAGTAGAAAAGATCAATCTTTATGTCAACTGAGGCTAAATATTGTGGCAAGGATACGTTATTTATTCCCAGAACTGAAAACATAGCTAGCGGAATTTGTAGAATGTTTCCATAATATCTCTCCACAGTAGCCTGAAGTAAGTTTTGCCGTCTGAATAATAAGAAGAAATGGGGTAGTAGTAACATTACCCAGCTGGTTAACATTACTTTATATCATTTGTTCACTTACGTAGTACATGTTCTCTTTTCTCTTTTTATTGTTATATCTATATATCATTAACCCGAAAACATCGGCTATTTATTTTGGTTGTTGTTGCTGAATGGGACCTCTGAAGTCACGACCCCTTACCCTTTTTTCACCTTCCACAGCTAGAGTTTCTGAGTTAATATATCATATATTCTGAAAAAATAACAAAGCCGCCTTCTTGATGGACTACATCATTCCTATGGGGCGCCTTCGTACAGTAAAATTCTTGTGATCTGTGCATTATTGAAGTTATATGTAGAAACAATGACCGATTTACTCAGCGGAAGTAGTTGGGTGATTCCGCCAATCTAATTAAAATTAAATCCTATCTGCTGTCCCATTTTGGGTATGTCGCTTGCAGGATCTAACCGGCTTGCAGTAACGCACGTGCCAACCAATCCCGAGAACTCCTCATAGAACAGAATAGAATAGAATAGAACCTTTAATTGTACTTTTTTACCCGTTGATGGGTTAATGTGTACAGGAGAAAACAAAACAGAATATATCACAACATGTTCACCGGATTCAATAAGATAGATTAGTGCTTTGAAGGGAACATCATCTTGGGTGCTTTCTGGTTGGCTCAACCGAAAAACACGCCAAGCTGTCGCGGAATCTTCTGATGTTGCCACCCTCCCGCCAGGTATATGCACCATAATGCGGGGTAGAATTATGGACTGGTCATTGGCGTAAACCTTGAGATAAAGCAGACCATGATCCTATCCTCCCTCCCCGACTGCAAGTAGTTAAAATGCGACTATATGAGCTGGGCGCTCTTAACACCAAATTTAATTGAAATCAGTAAGATCCAACATAGCGATATATACGATTGGAGAGCATTGATAGGATATTAATTTATTAAGATTGGTGATTCCGCGTAACGTGATTATGGAAATTATAAATGTGTTCAGGCGGGGTATAACTAGGAAATACGATTTTATCAGATCTGATGAAAACCATCAGATACTGCAGTTGTTTACATGTTACTATTTTATCCATATTAACATATGTCTGCACAAACCAAATTTCCTTGATAAGAAAGATTTGATAAGGGACGGAGCCCCAGTCATGATCATCAGGAACAAGATATGATTGGGCAAATTGTCCCCACCTCACCTTCTTCCAACGCCCATTCACCAAATAGCAGGCGTCAGATCCGAAATTTGATATTCAGCCGTCGTACTTAAAACAATTTCCGCGTCAATAATCGAAAGAGCTGGTTCTATGACCAGTAGCACCAATTCCAAATACGCGTGTATGAAATAGAAATAATAAAAACGCAAGACGGTTTCCTACAAGAGAAAGTCGGTCGACAGTTTTCAATTATGTCAGCAGGACAGGACGTCAAACACACATTGTCTCACTAATTACATCTTCTCCAGCCATTTAGACTACCAGTGGGCGTTAAATGCCTCTTTGGCTTATATTTTGGATTGAAGTCTTTTCCCCTGACCCTATAGCTATCTTGACTAATTTTCAAGATCTTCGATCTCAAAGACAAGTATGGCCCAATATGAGCGTTGGATGTTATATTATGTAATTTTTTTTTTATTTTTTTTTTGGCCTTGTAGAATCAGTGAACAAAATACTGTTCAGGAGTTTCAGGACATTGAAAATACGGCACAGTCAAACGAATATCTCTACACAGAAACGTACAGCTAATATAGATCTCAAAACTAGTGTTTAACGCTCCACGGGAACAGCTCTTACAAGTGTAGTCACTGGAGACACCCTAAAGGAGTCACATCAACGCTAGTTTTAAGCGTGCACCGGTCATCATGGTATATATATATTATTATTTGCCCCATGATGGGCGAAATGTGCCCTTTCTCAAAATCTGTTATTCTTCTTGACCGTACCTGTATCATAGGGGAGTATCATTTCTGATATACCTGTACCAATACAACCCTTGCCATATTTCACGAAATAAAAAAATAACACACACGAACACACAAAATTGGTCCTCTATTAGCGAGACACGTACCAGTACCACTTTAATTTACTGTAGAATTCCTTTTGACTTGTTAATTAACGATTAACTATAAGCGTCAATTCAATGTCCCGTGACTTCGAAATCCTGCTGTAAAACGCTGTTGGTCCATGCATGCAATGTTAGTTTGTATTGGTTGTGTGTAAATGACTCAATTCGCCCAGAGCCAACACATGCAGTTACCTCACTTCGAAGTAGCTGTCCCAGCGACCTATAGTTACCATTTATCGATTTTCAGTCAGAGACAACGTTTTAGGTCTGCATCATTTCTCTGTGAGTCGGCCTATGTTTTATGTTCCTCATCTCAGTTACCAACATTTTCAATATAATACATGCATGTATACCAATGAATTACCTTGCTACTGAAGTCGTTTCAATGTCCTTCAGGAGCAACTGGTCATATGACATACTATAGGGCATCCAAGACAGACGTTTTGCAAGTCGTTTTAGTATTTTTTCATTTATTTTTTATATCAAAAATTATTTTTTCAATATCAAAAATAAATGTGCGCCGTTTTGGTATTCAATCGAATAGTGGATATCAAAAATACTATTCAATTTTTTATGTCAAAAATGAATAAATACTAAAACTGCTTGCCACACCGACAATGGCAAGCCGTTTTGGTATTTATTCATTTTTATATCAGATTTCTTTTTATATATATATCAAAAATAACTGAATAATTTATACCAAACCGGCTTGCCATACAGCACTATCCGCTCAATCGGTAGCCGGGGAGAAGTCATTATAGAACTTTACCGGAAATGGTTTATTTTTTATATCAAAAATACTATTGTATTTGCCTCCATCTCCCAAGACGTGTACCTTTAGCATGATGTAGACCTAACGAGCTTGAGAAATCACGGGAGTCGCCATTTAAACAACCTGTGTTTTCAGTCGGGTAAAAGTCTTGCTTTACCAGCTCTGCTTAGTGGCATTTGTTTAATAGCAGGTGGCACATAATCAGATTATTATGGAAGAGAAGAAGTGAGTGAGTGAGTAAATAGAAGTTAACGTCGCTTTCAACAATATTTCAGCTATATCACGACGAACCAACTAAGCACCACCCAGCCCAATTGTGTTCCTGCTACTTCAGCCTGGAACCAAACACCCTCCATCCACCCTATAAAACACCGAGGACAGCGCACAAGACACATACGGGACGCTTACATGGTGCAACAGACAAGTGACATTACAGTGCTAGACATCACATTATCAGTTCCTGTTGTTTCTCAGCAAAATGCATTGAAGCAACAGGAACCCACCCAACCACCCGCTGTAGGAAAAGAAGAATTTATTACACCATTTGTACCATAAAATGGTTAAAACGTGCGTACATGTATACATTAATTTATTCATATCGTGACTAACCAAAAGCACCACCCAGCCAAGTGAGTGAGTGAGTGAATAGAATTTAACGTCGCTTTCAACAATATTTCAGCTATATCACGACGAACCAACCAAGCACCACCCAGCCCAATTGTGTTATCCGCCTTTTGCGCTATTCCTAATGCCGGTTTTGGCCGCAAGGTGGCGCTAGCGCTCATGGCACTTTGGTCTGTTCCGGTTTAGCTGTCTGCTACTGTAATCATGTGCAGGAGGGAAGGCGGGTATTGTATTTCGCCTCGTTTCGTCAGATTTTCTCACTGATGGAGACGTCCTTGATAGTTTACGTAAGTATAGTCATCAAGTCTAATTTTTACTCGTTTGTACAAGCATAATAAAAGCCGCTTTGTCAACAAATTGGGCAATCAAAGCTCGTCGTTGCTGTTGTTATAAAACCTTTGTTTAGCTATTGTAGAGACCTGCGTGACTACTTGCGTGTACCGTACCGTACGATTGTGGAGGCATTATCACTGATAATATTGTCGCGGTTCTCCTGTTATGATTTATTCTCTTGATAAATTGCAAATAATTGACAGAACGGGAATATGTATACATTTGTTTCAATGCATTTTGCAGAACAAATACATGGTATAATAATTAGATAATTAAAAATTAGTAGCTATTAGTGCAAAAACAACTTCCTCAGTACCTGGTATTTATGAGAAATTAGAAGACATATGGCACATTAATTTCCTGTTCAGTGTGTCTTTTCACAATAAAATGATGAAACACTCAGCAGTCCCAACCGAGGCGGGTTGGGTTCTTATTTATCACATTATAATCATACAGCTACATTAACAGCTACATGTTAGTCGGGTTGACTAATAATCCGATTATTTCTCACAGTACTCGATCAAACAAACTGGCCCCGCTGATTGTTTTCAGTAGAGTGTGGTTTAATCAGGCTGAACTGCCGGCTACCCACCATGTTTTATAACAACAACGACGAGCTTTGATTGCCCAATTTGTTGACAAAGCGGCTTTTATTATGCTTGTACAAACGAGTAAAAATTAGACTTGATGACTATACTTACGTAAACTACCAAGGACGTCTCCATCAGTGAGAAAATCCGAAGAAACGAGGCGAAATACAATACCCGCCTTCCCCCTGCACATGTTTACAGTAGCAGACAGCTAAACCGGAACAGACCGAAGTGCCGTGAGCGCTAGCGCCACCTTGCGCCCGAAACCAGCATTAGGAATAGCGCAAAAGGCGGATTGTGTTCCTGCTAGTTCAAAGAAGAAATCTTTGAAGCAGCATGGAACCAGACACCCTCCGTCCACCCTATAAAAAAAACAGAGGACAGCGCACAAGACACAGACAGGACGCTTATAATGCATGGTGCAATAAGGACAAGTGATATTACAGTGCTAGACACCACATTATCAAGTTCCTGTTGCTTCTCAGCAAAATGCATTGAAGCTACAGAACCTGAACCCACCCAACCACCCGCTCACCCAGCCAAGTTGTGTTCCTGCTGCTTCAAAGAAGAAATCATTGGCGCAACATGAAACCAGACACCCTATAAAACACTGAGAACAGCACACAAAGACACAGACAGGACGCTTTCATGGTGCAATAAAAGCGTCCATGGTGCAATAAGTTATAACATTACAAATCAAATCAAATCAAATACTTTATTGCACATTTGTGCCCCAGAGGGACTAATGGCGTGAACATACAAACACTGACAATACAAATAACTACATGATATAACACACTAACACAATATTGTGGCGATGTATATAAAACATCGCTGGAGCACTGTAAATTCTTATTTTTTACATACGGCTAAAACATTCGTATGTAAACTTAGCCAGGGCATTTTGGACGTTTACGTCAGTTGACATCAGGTCAATGAATAACTTGTCGTTAATTTGACATATTGGCATTATCAAGTTCCCGTTTCTTTTCAGCAAAATGCATTGAAGCAACAGGAACCCGTGTCCACCGGACACCCATCAACCACCCGCCAATGGATTTGATATTCAGACTAATTAATGGACATAATACAATACAGACATTTAAAAGTGACAGCATAGATATTACATAGCCGATTGTGTGTGGGAGTATTAATGTATCTTCATTGGAACCACTGATGATTTTCCAATAATAGAGAAGAAAAGCAACTCCGAGTAGGGATGACAATTTCATTCTGTATATTTCGCTATTAGTTATAGCATCTTCAGCAGTGAACAAAGTTTGTTCACTGCTGAAGGTGCTATAACTAATAGCGAAATATACAGAATGAAATTGTCATCCCTACTCGGAGTTGCTTTTCTTCTCTATTAATGTATCTTTCCCGTTCTAATTGTAACGTATGAGCACTAATTCCAAACTGGACAAGAGTTTTTTGGTGTTTTCTATTGGACAAATTCATTATGTTCTGTCTGAAAAGTATTATGAATATTTTCTAATTTGAAGACATTTTTTTTATTTACATGGCATCTAGTTGAATTTTCACCGGCTTTTCCTCTTATGACGAAAATCGCTCTTTTCTTGTAGCTATGAATTTTCTTGTTGACATCGAAGGTAAATACCAAGTACATGGATTAAAACTAAAAACGGTTGTCATAATTTACCAATGATAGAGAACTCTCGGATTTTTTTTTTAGCAAATTACATTTTGAAGGAAGAATTTTAAAAAAATCGACCCCGACGAGACTCGAACTCGCAATCTTCTGATCCGAAGTCAGACGCCTTATCCATTAGGCCACGGGGCCTCCAGTAAATAGGTGGGTAAAAATAATGTATTTATTCTCCACAAATCAGCACAGGTCACGTTTCGTGATTCATAACAATATATCCACAAGGTGACTACAATCTCGTCATTCATCATCGATAAATCTCATTTTTGCACAGTTTTGTAACATTTCATATCATTTCTCAAATGCAACAAATTCATCATACGACCGACGAGTTGCCTCCCTTGTACTGGTCGGCATGACAACGAAAAATTGGCGAACAGAACAGCGGCTTTGTCGAGAAATAAATTGTGCGTACCGGTAAACGTGTTTCTTCTGCTTCGAAAAGGGCCTGATACTAGTCACCACCATCTACCACCACCAGACCAACTGTGTATTCATGATGCAATTTATTAGACGAACAAAGTGTGCAAGTCTTACAGAGGGACTAATCGCCACACAGATATTTTTTCTAGACTACCGTACGGTACGGCGTACAACAACAACTAATAAATGACCTAGCATAGACCTGGCTGTAGGCCCATATTTTACACAAATTCAGTTAAAAATTTTGATAGATAGGGCCCTATTTTGTCGCGCCTGCAGGGATGCACACTAGTTCAACAAGCTGAACCCTACTGACATTTAATTTTGTGATATTGATAATCAATATCACAAAATTAAATGTCAGTAGGGTTCAGCTTGTTGAACTAGGATGCACACGAGACAAGGGTACCCAAGGGCGGATCCAGCAAAAATTGATAGGGGGGGTGGACTATCACAGTCCAGGGGCCGCCTAGGCACCGGAAGCTCCGGGATCCTAGATCGCCGGAGATGCATTCTGAGCTTTTCCCCGGAAATAAAACTGATCATAATGTATGCACATTTATGGTTCTATTTTCACGATCTTTTCGCAATTATAAGCAAGCAACGATATTGAAAAAATCACTTCTCATGCTTGCATCCAGTTGACTTTCTAGTTACGATATATTTAAAACATACAAAACGATGACTTTTAGCAGATGTTCATTACCGAACTTCTGCTTTTAGTACCGATACGATTCATTCACACAAAGAGGAAACAAGGAAAACCTCACAGCCCAACAGGCGAGGGTGCAGGGGCCGCCTAGGCCCTGTAAGCTCCGAAGTCCCAGATCTCCGGAGATACGTTCTAAGCCTTTTTTCCGGAAATAAATTCGAAACATAACGTTTGCAGATTTATGGTTCTATTTTCACGTTTGTTTCGCATTTATAAGCATGCATCGATATTGAAAATATCATACTTCATGCCTGAATCCATTTGACTTTCTAGTGATATTTCACACATAAAAAAAACCGATGAACTTTACATCATGGAACAGTAGAACCAATATGATATCGATTCATTTAAACAAAGCTAAAATAAGCGATCTTCACAGCCCGACAGGCGAGGGTCCAGGAACCGCCTAGGCCCCGGAAGCTCCGGGTCCCACTGTTCCCGGAGATGCCTTTTTACGTGTTTTCCCGGAAATAAATCTGAACACAATGTATGTAGATTTATGGTTCTATTTACACATTTGTTTCGCATAAACACGCATCGATATTGAAGACTAAAACTCCATTGACTTCATGGTTTAACGTACACAGACAAGACATGGCCTATAACACATCACTAAACGTGGTGCGCTTGCGGCGATACTATCTGATTTTAGATGTATATTGAAGTTCCAACTTAAATAGTACACTCACAAACTACATACAGATACTCTAATTACATATTCCACATTCATTTAATTTACATATCATTTGAATGTAGATCTGCCCGTGGTACTGTATACAGGGGTTGTAAAAAAGGTTTGGTGGTTTTACACCCCCTACTAATCTGCTCCATGTGCATGAAGTGGATGACCTGGCTTTTTTGCATCGCATGCATGTATTCTAAGGCCTTCGTAGACGGACGATTTATTAATGGGGATCGGATGAAGGATTATGTGGAGAGACCCGAATGAGTCCCCGAGGCATATAATGACATGTGTGTTAACAACATCCAGCGAAAATTCATAGGATGGGTCGACTATCACAGCTGAAGAGTCGGGGGTCCAGGGGCCGTCTAGGCCCCAAAAGCTCCGGGGTCCTACATCGCCAGAGATGCGTTCTAAGTGTTTTCTCGAAAATAAATCTGAACAAAATGTATGCATTGATAAAAAATCATCTGAAAACCAACTTTTCAGGTTGCTCATATGGTTCAAGCCATTACAGCTCATTGTCCAAATTATCAAAACAGAGATCTCTGAACATAGTGGAATATCTTGTGCCCATGATTTCAAATCAATTTACATATCCTAAGATCAAGAATTGATGGTCAAATTCAAAATGGCCACCATATGAGTAATCACACATTTTCATGTTGCACGTATAGTTCAATGCAATATTCTTAGCTCATTGTTCAAATTTAACAAAATCGAGAGATCTCTGAACATAGCCGAACATCTTTTGCCCATTCTGAATCTATTTACATACCGGTATGACTAAGATCAAGATTTGATGATGAAATTCAAAATGGCGGCCATATGAGAATCCTACTTTTTCAAGTTGCTCCTATAGTTCAAGGCATTATTCTTGGCTCATTCTGCAAATTTATCAAAACCCATGAATCCTCTTAGCATGCATAGCCTAAAATCTTGCGCCCAGTTTGAATCTATTTATATATCTCCAAGATCAAATTATGATGGTCAAATTCAAAATTGCAGCCGTGTGATGAGTTCATCTGAAAATCATGCTTTTCTTATGTTGCTCGTATAGATGAAGACATTATTCTTGATTGATCAAAAAACGAATTTTTTTCCCCGACCCATTCAGACCACGGATGGTTCACCTAGACCCCAAAACGTCCACCCCACATTGCCTATGCACCAGGCTTGCGTAGTCAGAAGTTTTCAGCAAAAATAAAACCCTTGAGACCCATCATACTTTACAGAGTGAGACAGAAAAAATAATATGCCATACTCCATACCATAAAGAAAACTGTCCACGAGTGCATTCCCTATTAGGCTGGACGTGGAATTATATGTCGGGACCCGCCCAGGCCTTCAACTGGTCCCCAGTGGAAATATAGGACAAAATATAGGACTTTTTTCTTAAAAATACAGGACAGATATAGGACATTTTACTGAAATTATAGGACAAATATAGGACAATCTGAAACTTGGCATTAGTTGCACATTAGCAGATTACCTACCTGAAAGAATCAAAGAAGTGTGCTTCAAGCCTTTCTCTGATAACCCACCATATTTATCATGAAAGACTTCGTACAGTCAGCATCGTCTGAGGATGCCATAATGGGAAATCAGAGCAAGGCTGTGACAAGCGAAGTCAACAAACACCTGGAAATATACTCATGAAACCAAGTACAGGGGTTATTCTAGCCCTATTTTTAATCGTCGTAATCCCGATTAAAAATTCTCAAAAATGGAGTTTTGGGCAAATTTTCAAATTGAAAAATTCAGTTTTTTCTTTTCATTATTCTGATATTTGGCATGCGAAAAAATATTAAGTTCCTCCTCATATAACTTGTCAGTGTGGGTATGTCATTGCTGCGTTTACTCTCGACAAATACAGTTTTCTTTGACACAGTTTAACCCTGGTGTTGTTGTTCACAATCGCTACATGCATCTGGGAAAGCCGACCGATCTCTCTTAGGCACTCGTTGATTGGACCACTGTTGGTGCCCTATCTGTTACGGCCTAACATGATACAAAATCTTTTGAAAAGTAATTAAACGCAAAACAGTTCTGCTGGTAAATGAAATAATTATATAATTTCTGCGTTTATCATGAAGGGCCAGCCACAGTAGTTGGAATAATATTAGAATACTGATGCTATTGCATTATTTCATAGCTACCTTTCTCTGTTCTACCTTTATGGAAATTTAGGTATGTCTTGTATGTCGGAATGTCGTCTTGTATGTCGGAATGTCTTGTTAACAAAGAATTTTAACACGATTCTCCCCCCCCCCTTTCAAAATTTTTTTTTTTGACTGTGGTTAGCATGTCCTTTTGTTGCAAGTTCCTCTGTCCAACACTCTTCTGAGTTGCATAATAAAACCACACTGGTGGTGCATGCTAGTCAAACCCAAAGAATGGAGAAATAAAGAACATACAATTCAGCAGCTTCAGTACCTATTCTTTAGTTATTTTAGTGTGCATCATAATTACAATATCGATGAATAACTTGAATATAGGGCCTAATGTTTCTTGAAATTTTTACCTATGAAATATTGAGTCTGAAATATTGAGTTTCATATCTTTTACTATGAAAAAGAAATATTGAGTTTATAGAGATAAATTGCACGCCAACGGCGCGCGAAAAAATTGAGTTTATGTCTTTTCGAAAATTGAGCATATTATAAATTTTGGGCTAGAATAACCCCTCTCCCTGAAGTAATTTAATAATTTGAAAGAGACTCATGGCAAATATATAGAACATTTTTCAGAAATATAGGAAAATATAGGACAACTAAAAAAATATAGGACATATAGGACATAATTGAAGGCCTGCCCGCCCTCTAGCACTTGAGGTACAGCAGCATATTTTCAACCTTATTTTATATGGACTCGCGGCCGATTGAATAAAGTGCCAGAAATTGGTGCCTACATGTACATTCCTGGTTCAACTCCCACCAGGGGCATGGAAATTCCCCTTCTCTCGCTACATATATGGCTAGAACATTGACGGGGCAAGATAGGATTGATCTCTAAGGTCAATTGCCCTTCAGACATTCCCGGAGATCGATGAACATTCCCGAAGATTCCCAGTGATTCCGGCAAAGCACTGCCCTATTAACATTGACAGGACTAGCAAGCCATCTCCCATTGACCTGCAGGAATGACTTATCAACTGGTACTGGAAGTGACTTTTGATCCGGATGTGACCTCGCAACAGAAGTGACCTTTGATCCGGAAATGATGTCAGCTCCACATGTCGTCGGCCTCAACCTCAATGCACTGGAATTTCACCGTCATATACTACTCAAATAACTCGATATTCGTCCTCCAGCGGGAAAAATTAAATGCAGTTATAGTAGTGACAGGAAGCATTGCTACATGTATGCATGTCCAAAATCAGGTTAGAGGACCCCAGAAGCTTTACTTTGAAACTATGGGTCCTTCTTGCATCTCCTGTAACCCAAGATTTTATCATATATGTCAACCCTCTTGGATTTTGGAAAAGTCGAAAATTCAGGAGGGCTCCCAGGCTAAAATTGAATAATAGGCTACTTGCCAAATTTGGTGCTTTTATTCGCTGTGTAATGGTAATTTCACTAAGCCACCTGACTACAAGTAGAAGAACATTATTCACTGAACAGTGGTTCCTTAGTGGTGTAGGTTGACCACCCAACAATCCTTCGTGCCAAATTTGAAGTCCCTGGCTGAGACTCAGTTTGGCTTCTATCATGGTCACATCGCCATATGGACATTTTGCGTTACGTTGCCATGCAAGCCACACAAATCATCACTATGTGCCCAACTTTGAAAGGTTTGTGGTTGACCATGCAACAATGCTACATAGAAAATTTAAAATCTCTAGCTACAATGGTTACGCTTCTATCGCGTTCACATCGTCATATGGACATTTTGCGTGACGTTGCCATGAAAACCACAACAAATCTTCGCCATGTAGGCCCTACCCAAATTCAATAAACTTGTGGTTGACCACCCAACAATCCTGCATGCCAAATTTGAAGTCCCTAGCTAAAACTGTTCCGCTTTTTTTCGCGTTCACATCACCATATGGACATTTTGCATGACATTGCCATGGAAACAACAAAAATCATTGTGATGTACCCAAATTCAAAAGGCTTGTGGTTGACCATCCAACAATCCTGCATGCCAAATTTGAAGTCCCTAGCTGAAACGGTCCTTAAGTCCCTAGCTGAAACGGTCCTATCACGATCACAGCGTTATATGGACATTTTGCATGATGTTGCCATGGAAACCACAGCCTCATTATTACAGCATGGGCGACGACATACACTGACAATGGTACAGATACATCAATATGCTAGCATGGCCTAATTCCACTGAGCATATGCAAGTGCTTCTGTTATAAGAAATTTCTTGTACATATACAAAATAGATTGACGGAAAAATGACATTACTAACAAAAATGTTGCTAATGTCAT
>JAVTVY010005693.1:0-38194 GCA_036873755.1 Hanleya hanleyi
CTAATTTTTTAAATAAAATTCTACGATCGACTGAATCAAACGCCTTCTGAAAATCCACGAAGCAGGAATACAGTGGCTTTTTATGAGATGTGTATTTTTCAATAGCAGTTCTTAGTGTGAATATATGATCGGCAGGTCGATAACCACGTTTAAACCCAACTTGGTTATCACTAATCATATGAGAATCATCCAAGTGATTAGAGATCCGAGTGTTAATAATTTTAGAGAAGAGTTTACCAAGTGCATTTCCAAGGGCTATGCCTCTATAGTTGTTGGGATCTCTGGAAAATGGCCACTATCCAGAACCATATTAAACAAACGACAAAAATGATCAATAGTAAGAGGAATGATATTTCTCAAAAGTTCATTGCTTATTTCATCCTCTCCTGGGCTCTTATTAAGTTTTGTTTCAGCAAGGGCTGTCTGTATTTCAGTAGCTGTAATTAGGAAGTCTAAGACTTCACTATTAACAGTATGCCTATCTGAATTGATTTCCGAATGACAATCCTCTCTAGAGACTGTAGTAGAATTGGGCTGACCGAAGAGGGAAACAAAATGGTCAGCCATTGCAAATTTGTCAGCAGAGATAGACTGCTCAATATTTTTGGTTGCACCTAATTTTTTCAGCAATTTCCAGTAATAAGAAGCATCAGATTCTTTAGCGTTACTGAGTTTATTGATCAGATTATCATAGTATTGTTTTCTTTTACTGTTAATTAGTTTTTTGTAGTTTCGCTTCATTTTAAAATAATTGTTTCGAGCCTCGTTAGTCTGATTAATATTATATTGATGGTAGCTGAATTTTGTTTCCCTTTTAGCAATCTTGCAGTTATGATCATACCACTCGTTCTTTTTTGTGGCCTTATTTGATTTAATCTGAATTGTAGCTTTACAATTCAGGTGGTGAAGGATAGCAGTGAAGTCAGCTATGCTATGCTCGACTCCCTCAGAGTTAACAGGATAAGGTTTCATTAAAAAGACATTTAACAGCTGTCTAGTTTTTTCTGAATGAATTTCCTGCTGGACTATGTCTGAACTTTTAGAGCTCCATTTTCGTTTAAATTTGATTCTACGGTATGATATATCATTGTCCGATGCAGCACGTGCTATATTCACAGCAAATTTAACATTTAAATAACTGAATATTTGACAATGGTCGGAGTGTAAAGTAACAGGGCAAATATGGAAATACTTTGCATATGGATAAAAAGATTCTGATGATATAACATAGTCAACTGTACTCCGACCTTGCGGGGTGTGGCATGTGAATTTATCGAATGCATCACCAGTAACTCTGCCATTGAGAATAATAAATTTATGACTAGTGACAGTTTCTATAAGATTGCGTCCGAATGTAATTGTATTGATAAATTTATCCTGATTATTGCGACACAGCTGAACCACATTAAATGTATCCTCAGGTAAGCCAGGTAAATGTTGGGCTCCATCAGGGGAGATAAATTCTTGTCTGTTACCTGTCCTGGAGTTGAAGTCGCCGCCTAGCATAATATGTCCGACAGATGTGTATTTACAGATGAGATCGTCAAGTTCGCTGAAAGCTAGAGGGTCTATACCTACATTTCTTTTCCAGTAGGGCGAATTGTCAGGTCTAATATAAACAATGCCAATGTACAAATCTTTGTCTAAATTTAAAGAAGTCTTAGAAAGCTTGACCCATACCATTATTTCAGAGGAGTAAACAACTTGAACATTAAGAACTGTTCTATACAAGACAGTATCATTAGGTCCCTGCTGGGGCTAGTACCGTAAGTGTTTCTGGCTGCTATTTTTGGTGTATCACGAACCCGGGTGGACCATACATTATGACGCGTGGATGCGAATTTCTGGATTGCTTTCTGACGTTTTATTTTCGTCAGTGAAACGCCTTACTTGACCTGTTGACTAGGATGATGATAGCCGAACGCCGTTCACTCAGATGGTCTTCTTTACTGCGAGCTCTCAGTAAGATGGTGGGTAGGCTCAGCTGAGTTTCCCCAGTGATCAACTATAAATAAAACACTACACAACCGTTTTGGCAGACCTCAGATCGGTTATCTAATCGGAGAACCCTCTAACATATTAACACTTCTTGACCTCACAATTCGGATCTCGCCTCTACAACCTTCACACTGCGCGCTCCAAACACATTTCATACTAAAAACTCGGATAATGTAAGGCCGAATCACGGACTCCGAACACCGACTAATACAACCAAGACTGTTTGATCACTGGACTTTCTTTTGCGTAACAATACATGTATATGTAGCTAAGATGGAAAGTAGGGCTGAGGAGTTAATGTAGCATCCTGTTTTTTGCTTAAATTGGAGAGATATGCAAGAGGTGAGAAAAATTGGCGACGTCTGGCGAATAACAATCTAATTAAAATTAAATCCTATCTGCTCCCCATTTGGATATGTCGCTTGTAGGATCTAACCGGCCTGCATTAACTCACGTGTTAACCAATCCCGCGAACGCTTCATAGTGCTTTGAAGGGAACATTGATGACAAAGAATTTTTGTTTGGCTCAGCCGAATTAGCCGGCTGGCTGGAGGGGTGTCTTTTCCTGTTGCCACGGTCCCGACATTGTGGCACCATAATTACGGGGTAGATATATGGACTGAACTTTGGTTTAAACATGGGGGGAAATGGGCACAGTGAACCTATCTCAGCTCCCCGACAGCAAATGGATGAGTCCAGACGCGACCATGATGTCATCATGCTATTAAATATTCATGGTATGGGCGCTCAGAACACCAAATTCAATTGAAAGACAAAGATACTGAAGATTTCTTCAAGAATTTGAGGAATTTATTGCCATATGAACTCTTCAATTGATGCAATTAGGACAGACAAACTTATTTAAACATATACATAATAAAACATGATACATGTATAACACAGTGTAAACATCAATACTGTTTAGTGAACACTTATCATCATGCAATAGTTTAGTGAACACTTATCATCATGCAATAGTTTAGTGAACATGTATCATTCAGGTTATATAAAAACCAAGCAAAATAAATACATCATTATTATTTTTCTCGATAATATACATACAGATCTTTTCCTATTTACATAAATATAAATCTCCACAGCTACAACTAACTATGCCTTATAAACAAACTAATGCAAAATATAGGGCGGAGAGGGTGGGTGTTTCAAATTTTCAAACAGTCACGTACTAAGTTCACACAGGCCTTCGAACATCAAGAGAAATGTTCAAGAATGAGATCTGCGTCAAAACACCTCAGAATAAATACCTGAGAAAGAAATTCAGGAGAAGTGACAAGTACTGACTCACAGGTGATCACAATATATGATTCCCGCCAAAAAGGAGTACACAAGAAGACCAAAGGAACTCTCTCGCCAAGAGAGCTCACTCACCCCCAGAAGTTTTTTTTATTCCGGAGAACAAAATATGCCAAATACGTAAGATCCTATATAGCAACATGTACGATTGGGTAGCATTGATAGGATATTAATTTATTCAGATTGGGCGACTAAAAAGCCACCATATGACTCTACAGGAAAGTATTCGACGACACCCAACATTCAAACTTAAATCATATACCATCTGCCCTCCCGTCCTTAAAGGATTACTAAGGCTAAAATTTGATGAAACAAAAAGAACAATTCGATGTGAAACGAAATATTTTTGCTAAATTTTCCTCACAGCAAAGCAGGAATTTGAAGACATTGTGGCTTTGTAGCTTATCATACTAGGGTCATTTTTGGCCTATTTGCATAACCTCCGAACTGAGGATCACGGGTAAATTCAAAATGGTAGCCATGTGGGGAACCAGAAAAAAAGAAAAAAAACTACGAACAGCGCATGTCAGCAGAATGACTATCGTCTAGGCTAGAATCACTGTCTGCAATTGAAATTATCGTTACAACGCTCTTGCGTAGAGATTATTCTGCCAATACAAACCACTTTCTATCACTGTCATTATTCATTAACAAAATATCTCCGAAAATCTGTTCATTATTATTAACATACACTGGTGCTGGCGAGTTTATGTGTATTGATTGTCCATGCGTATGGAACTGCCGCAGTGTGTGATGCAATGGATGCTAATACTAACGGTGTAGGGTGACATCTTGTCGGGTGATCGTATGTCGACTGTATAGCATTGTCGCAGGACGCAAATCAAAGCGCCGTGTTTTAAATAATTGTACCAGATATGCTAAAATTACATGTTGTTATGAAAGCCTTTTAGTTATTTCAGCTTAGTTAGCGAATAAAACGGTGAACCTGCGGTGTGTCACTCACTAGCCTCTCCCCCTACATCGTTATACTGTTTGGAAGGTCCCATTTTCAAATCGAGAATGGACCAATCGAAACATCAGTTCCGCCAGTAGACTGTTGCAATCAGCCCCAGAGGCCACGTCTAGTATTCTTCGAAACTGTGTTAGTGCATTCGACTGCGGTGTATTGAACCCCTGTTATAAGGATGACCACAGAAGTGATGTTTTCGTCATTTTTCTCAAAGATTCCTGCTTTTCATTGAGGAAAAGTGAACAAAACTATATTATTTCACATCAGATTCACTGATCTATTATGAAGTTTTTGTGGGAGGGGGAAAAACACATGATACAAAATCTGACCGGAAAATCGAACAAAAAATGCCTACAGCTTTACCCAAGGGTATAATGGGATAAGTTTCATTTCAATGGGTAAGAACTGCCCGCGCCTCCTCACCTCAGGATTGGACAGGTCGCAAGAAGCCCAGGCCAATACAAAATATAATACAATTTTTCAACCTACCAGACCAGAAAATGGCATCCCCACCCCGCTCAGCAACGAAACTTTAAACATTCCTAAACGGCATGAAATTAAGAGTTGACTCTACATGACTTTATAGCCCATCATCATACTGGAATCACTTTGGGCCTATTTACATGTCCCTCTGAGCAACGGATCGTGAACAACTTCAAAATGACGGTTGGTGGGTAACAAAAAATTGATGTTTTCGTATTTCTTGTTATACTCACAGCTTTTAGCGATTTCAAAATGATTTTAATGTTAGTCTCATACTCCAATAATAGAATCTGCTTTGTTAGACTAAATTGGGATGGCTTTAACTTCCGATAAGACTATTAAATTTTTATGTTGAATTATTAGCCTCTTTATCAGCTTCAGTATTGAGCTCTTTGTAATTTGGTTTGACAACCACTCGCCGTTGATGGAAAAGACACATCGTAGGCCTACATGTTGTCGCCCTCGCAGTAGGTATTACTCGATTTTTTTGTTCGTCAAATTTATGGTAACCCCACATGGCCGCCATGTTGAATTTACCCATGAACCGCTGTTTGGAGGATTATGCAAATAGTTTCAAAATTGACCCCAATAAGATACGCTAATACGACACATATATTTTCAGCCTTATATATTTACTCTGTTTCGGAGCACCGGAGAAAATATGACTATAGGGTGGTACTCAACCCGCGAAGGCCAGGTAGCTTGACGCCTTGTTCGACGAAGGTGCAGTGACGTTGCTCTTCACCAGAGAATTGCAAGGGAGGTGGTCAGGTGCATTTGTAGAGTACGAAATAGGTTTTTGGATTACCGAAGTTTACCTCTCAACAAAATGTCTCATAGGAGCGTGGCAGAAATTCATACAGATGAGACATCACGTATTCAACGTGGAAATTACAAAAATGCCTATCGTTTCAAGGGTATCGTCGTATTTTGCATAGGATGGATGGTAAATACCTGTATAAGGATACTGGAATATTGTCAGCCTCAACAAGATTAAATCCATCGGTGAGGCACAAACTGTCGAGCACATAACTATTATGCTGTATTATTCTCATACATCAGAACTGCGTTTTGCGTCACATTTTCCCTTGCCTTACTAAGATTATTATCCATATATCCCATATCACGAGAAATACATCAAACTGTTCAAAAGTTGATAAACTGAAAAACCAGGTACATGGAGCTGACTGAACCTCTAATTATGTGTAGATATTTAATTCTCAACTTCAGGCATGGATGAACAGCCATAGGCCTACATATATAGATTCTGTATGTAGTTTAACATGCCTTTGTAAATATAATAGGCCAACGCATATAAATGGCAAACATCCGTATGCCGGATATGCATATATCTTGTATATCAGTGTATTGTATAGTGTAAATAAAGTCAATAGTCGAGTAAAACAGTTTAATTGAAGTGCCGGGGTGAAATACAATCAGACGGTAGTAGTAGGTAGACAGTATTTAAAGTTAAGTTTTCCCGGGGGAGATAACTCTTGCATCCACCAGGGGGCGCTGTTTCCAGGTTAAAGTATAGAAGCGGCCATTTACGGCCTTTGACCTCTGAGGCCGTGTAGAGGTCAAGGCCGCTATAGTTCCAACAGGTGGCGCCCCCTCTTTCACCTCGAATTCCTCCGCGGTCTGGCGGTGATGCGGTCTCGGGAAAAAGCTTCCGCAGAGAAAAAGTAGTCCCCAGACTTCAAATACGCTGCATGGTCCGATTGGGTCGAGTGAGGTATCACAGTGAAGCATGCGTGAAGGGGCATCCAGTCATGGGTGGGTGCTTGTAAAATTAGGATTTTTTCCCGAAACTATGAAAAGCGGAATACGGACTTTACCCCTAAAATAGGGGTAAACACCTATCAACCCTAGCCAAAAGGGCTAATATCGGTCTCCGGGCTTATTGGGACCTGCCTATCAAGTCAATGGGGTGGGTGCATGTAAAATTAGGATTTTTTTCCGGAACTATAAAAAGCGAAAAACGGACTTTACCCATAAAATAGGGGAAAACACCTATCAACCCTAGCCAAAAGGGCTAATATCGGGCCCCGAGCTTATTGGCACCTACCTATCAAGTCAATGGGGTGGGTGCATGTAAAATTAGGATTTTCCCGGAAAATATAAAAAGGCGGAACACGGACTTTACCCCTAAAATAAGGGGAAATCCCTATCAACCCTAGCCAAAAGGGCTAATATCGGTCCCCGGGCTTATCGGAGCCTGCCTATCAAGTCAATGGGGGTGAGTACATGTAAATTAGGATTTTCCCCCGAAAATGTAAAAAGCGGAACAAGGACTTCACCCCCAAAATAGGGAAAAACTCCTATCAACTCTAGCCAAAAGGGCTAATATCGGGCCCCGGGCTTATTGGGACCTGCCTATCAAGTCAATGGGGTGGGTGCATGTAAAATTAGGATTTTTTCCCGAAACTATAAAAAGCGGAATACGGACTTTACCCCTAAAATAGGGGAAAACACCTATCAACTCTAGCCAAAAGGGCTAATATCGGTTCCCGGGCTTATTGGGGCCTGCCTATCCACTCAATGGGGTGGGTGCATGTAAAATTAGGATTGTTTTCCGAAAATATAAAAAGGCGGAACACGGACTTTACCCTTACAATAGGGGTCTGTATTATACAATATACGGGAAAATGCCTGCATGGGGGGAGGGTTGGTCAAAAAAATTTCTGGGCTTTACTATGGCTTGTGGGGTCTCGTTTTTCTCGTCTCGCCAAGAAAATGACAATGGGAAGGGTCCCGGAGCGAATCGGTGAAATTTTTGGGAAAAGTACCGGGTAGGCCTGTATATAGGCCTATAGGCTGGCTATATAGGGGTATAGGTTCAACCTGGGAAATTCACACACGTTCATTGTGATATGGGTTGCTTGGATTTGTTTTTCACGTCTAGTCATTTAGAACACGATGGGAAGGGTCTCGGAGCGCAACGGTGAATTTTTGGGAAAAGTACCATATAGCCCATATAGTCCCATACTGGCTATATGGGGGTATAGGTTCAACCTTGGAAATTCACACACGTTCATTGTGATATGGGCTGTTTGGATTTGTTTTTCACGTCTCGTCATTTAGAACACGATGGGAAGGGTCCCGGAGCGAAACGGTGAAATTTTTGGAAAAGTTCACCGAGGCCTGGGTAGGCCCATAGGCCTATACTGCATGGCTATGGGGGTATAGGCCCATACGGGGTGGACGTTTTGGGGTCTAGGTGAGCCCCTAATGATCCTATGATGTCGTATGAGGTCTTATTTTGAAGCTCTCGTGGAGGAGCATCCCACTGGACTAATGGTTCGTCCGTTTTCAATAGTCTGCGCATGCGCAGTCTGGCCGTAGTATAGAAAGCGGGCATTTTGGGTGGTAGGTGGGTGTGTGTTTGGGGTAGAGATGGACCGCTAAGGGTCCGAATGGGTCGTGGAAGGTGTCAAAGTGAAGCTTGTGTGGGTTAGAGTCAGAATGGTGTGTTTTTAAGTGCAAGTCGTGTCAATCTGCGCATGCGCAGTTGGTTGTAGTAAGTAAAGTGGCCATTTTGGGGCAGTTCAGGAAGGTATTTGGGGTCGAGATGGACCATCCTTGGTCCGAATGCGTCCTGGAAGGTGTCATCTTGTAGCTCTCGGGGTGTAGACTCCGATTTGAGGGCTGCCCACGTCACCGGTGACGTCATCGGTCACGTCATCAGTACGAGTAGTAGCGAAAGTGGGCATTTTAGGGCAGTACAGGAAGGTATTTGGGGTAGAGAGGGACCATCTTTGGTCCGAATGTGTCTAGGGAAGTATCATGTTGTAGCTGTCGGGGTGTACATCCCGATTTGAGGGATGTCCGCGTCATCTGTGACGTCATCAGTACGAGTAGTAGCGAAAGTGGGCATTTTGGGGCAGTGAAGGAAGGTATTTGGGTTAGAGAGGGACCATCTTTGGTCCGAATGTGTCTAGGGAAGTGTCATGTTGTAGGTCTCGGGGTGTACATCCCGATTTGAGGGATGTCCGCGTCACCTGTGACGTCATCGATGACGTCATCAGTACGAGTAGTAGCGAAAGTGGGCATTTTAGGGCAGTACAGGAAGGTATTTGGGGTAGAGAGGGACCATCTTTGGTCCGAATGTGTCTAGGGAAGTATCATGTTGTAGCTGTCGGGGTGTACATCCCGATTTGAGGGATGTCCGCGTCATCTGTGACGTCATCAGTACGAGTAGTAGCGAAAGTGGGCATTTTGGGGCAGTGAAGGAAGGTATTTGGGGTAGAGATGGACCATACTTGGTCCGAATGCGTCGTGGGAGGTGTCATGTTGTAGCTCTCGTGGTGTACACCCCGATTTGAGGCATGTCCGCAGCATCTGTGACGTCATTGGTGACGTCATCAGTACGAGTAGTAGCGAAAGCGGGTATTTTGGGGCAGTGAAGGAAGGTATTTGGTGTAGAGATGGACCATCCTTGGTCCGAATGCGTCGTGTGAGGTGTCATCTTGTAGCACCGCCCGCCAACACCAATCTCAATGATTCAACGCCCTGGTGAAATAGATCAGGAGCTCTGATTTTCTAGATATTCCATGGAATTGTCACTCATTCTTCGAAATGCAGTGACGTCCGTCGTTACGCCTTAACAGACCGGAGAGAGTACAACAACAACAACAAGGATGAGCCATGAGAGAACAACAACAACAAGAAGTTTTTTCATATAGTTTATTCTCCCCAATGTTACATCATACCCACGCTGGGGGAGCCGCGTTGGGTATATTTACAATTCAAGAAGACTCTTGTCCAATCAGAGGCCACCATTTGCGTTTGTCATATTCGCTCCTGTCCGTTAGATGTATTCTTGTCCAATCAGAAGTCTCCATTTCAGAAAGTTCAATCTTCGGCCATGTTCGCTCTGAACCGTTTATTCTAATCATCGTCGGGCAGGCCAGGATACCGTTGAGGCAACATATCCTCAGATAGTTGTTTGTGCATTCTGAGTATCTATCAGTGCATGGGTGAATACATTCACCCGATGGGAAGATTCCGTAATTTGGTCACGAAGAACGTACATTGGTCACCCTCTCTACGACCCACTTGGTGTTGGGGCGCTGTTCATAGGCCCATTGCAAGACATCCAATTGGTCCACTTGGTCCAGCACGGGCTTTAGCGATGTCCGATTAATGATGGTAAACGCTTGGTCAAATACCCGGATGTTACTGCTCGGGTAAAAGTATCGGACTTGATCTGTCTCCTTATGCTGCAGTACATAACCGAACGCCAGATTTAATTTGAAGGACGTAGCTTGGTCATTGAAGATGGCTTCCACGTAGTTGCGTAGACGGATGAGGCCAGTCAGCCGAAAATTGTAGATATCTTGAATAGGGCGATGACGGTGGAAACAGTGCCGTATCATGGGCCAATGGCGCCAATAGATGTCACTCACTGGATGGGCGTCCTGTAAGAGATCGCTGGGAACATCCACCGCATCTTCCAGAAAATGTTCGTTTTTGTCAGGCGTATGACTGGGAACAGTAATGCTAGGGACCGGCTGGATATCTAGGCTCTTCTGAACTGTGGGTATAGGCGGGCTCTCCGTGATCGCATCACCAGTGGCATTCGTCTCCCCGGGTTCATCTTCAGTGGGTCTGTCCCTCCTGGGTGCCTCTTTAGTGGAAAGTTGTCCCTCGTGCCGTGGTGACGGACCATGAATCAAACGCTCATGCCGTCTTAACTGACTGGGTCGTTTGAAGAGTTGACCTCATTCTTCGCATGGACGCTTGGGTGGCCCATGAATTGAATGTTCATGGCGCTGTAAATGATCCGGGCGCTGAAACGACAGTGTACATATCGTACAGCTATACCGGGCGGTTCCGGCGTGCTTGGTAGCCTCATGGCGGCGCAAGTCGTGCAGACGAGTGAATGATTTCGAGCGCGTAGTGCAAGTGAACATCTTGGTGGTTGACAGAGTGTCTGATGAAACGGCCAGGCCGCTTCCCTTTTATAGCAAGCTAGCTGGTGATCTATTTTTAGCACAATCAGTTCAACTTGGACATTCCGTGTGTTTTCGGTGACGTCCGTGACTATTCGGGCACCTCCGTGTCTCTTCGGTAACCTCCGTATCTTTTCGGCAACCTCCGTGTCTCTTCGGTCATATCCGTGTCTTTTCGGCAACCTCCGTGTCTCTTCCGTCACCTCCGTGTCTTTTCGGTGACGTCCGTGACTCTTCGGGCACCTCCGTGTCTCTTCGGTAACCTCCGTGACATCTTCGGTCACCTCCGTGTCTCCTCGGTGACCTCCGTGACATCTTCGGTAACCTTCGTGTCTCTTCGGGCACCTCCGTGACATCTTCGGTCACCTCCGTATCTCTTTGATCACCTCCGTAACTATCCGGCTGTTCAGGTGTAAACCCCGATGTACCCGTATGGAGCACACAACATAAGGACCCGGATAGAATTATCCGGATGTAGGCGCGGACGTCATTGACAAGAGCCCGGATGTACAAGAACCCGGATGTACCCGGATGTAAAAGTCCCCGGATGTAAAAGTGCCCGGATGTTTACGAATGTTCCACCATTCCGGACTTCTATCAGGTCCATGTCCAGAAGCTCTCATGTCCTGCATGTGAATAGTCATATTGTGTGTGTGTGCAGGTGTGTATGCGTCTGTGTGTGTGTATGGGTGTGTGTCTGTGTGCATATGTGTGCGTGTATGCGGGTGTGCGCGTGTGTATGAGTCTGTGTGTATGTGTGCATTGCGTCTGTGTGTATGTGTGTATGCGTGTATGCGTCTGTGTGTATGCGTGTGTGTGTGTATGCAACCACCACCACCACCACCATCAACACTACCACCACCACACACCACCACACACCCCCACTACCACCACCACCACCGGGCGTTGACGCCCGACAACGCCACCACCACCACCACCACCACCACACACCACCACACCATCACATCACAACCACGACCACCACCACTGGGCACACATACCTGGTGCACTCTGTACCCTATAGCCCGTAGGGCATAGGGTACACCAGGTTGTGGGTGCGATCGGAGCTCTTGGAGCTCAAAGCGTGTGGGGCTCAGAGCTCGGAAGTGACATTTGCATATGACCTCTGTGAGGTCACTTTCACTTCCGTTCACGTGACCCGAACTGACCTTTGACCCCTGCGCGCGCTAACAATACCGGATAAAAATTGCGCCCAGGGGTCAAAGGTCAGTTCGGGTCACGTGAACGGAAGCGGAAGTGACCTCACAGAGGTCATATGCAAATGTCACTTCCGAGCTCTGAGCTCCACACGCTTTGAGCTCCAAGAGTTCCAATCGCACCCACACCCTGGTGTACCCTATGCCTTACGGGCTATAGGATATAGAGTGCACCAGTTATGTGTGCCCAGTGGTGGTGGTCGTGGTGGTGGTGTGGTGGTGTGGTGGTGTGTGGCGGTGGTGGTGGTTGTGGCGTAGACGGGCGTCAACGCCCGGTGGTGGTGGTGGTAGTGGTGGTGTGTGGTGGTGTGGTGGTGGTAGTGGTGATGGTGGTGGTGGTGGTGGTTGCATACACACACACACACATACACGCTGCACACACACACACATACACACAAACAGACACACACACACACACACATACACACACAGACGCATACACACATGCATACACACACAATATGACTATTCAGATGCAGAACATGAGAGCTTCTGGACATGGACCTGATAGAAGTCCGGAATGGTGGAACATTCGTAAACATCCGGGCACTTTTACATCCGGGGACTTTTACATCCGGGTACACCCGGTACTTTTACATCCGGGGACTTTTACATCCGGGTACATCCGGGTTCTTGTACATCCGGGCTCTTGTCAATGACGTCCGCGCCTGCATCCGGATACTTCTATCCGGGTCCTTAAGCTGTGTGCTCCATACGGGAACATCGGGGTTTACACCTGAACAGCCGAATAGTTACGGAGGTGACCGAAGAGACACGGAGGTGACCGAAGATGTCACGGAGGTGCCCGAAGAGACACGGAGGTTACCGAAGATGTCACGGAGGTCACCGAGGAGACACGGAGGTGACCGAAGATGTCACGGAGGTTACCGAAGAGGCACGGAGGTGCCCGAAGAGTCACGGACGTCACCGAAAAGACACGGAGGTGACCGAAGAAACACGGAGGTTGCCGAAAAGATAAGAAGGTTACCGTAGCGACACGGAGGTGCCCGAATAGTCACGGACGTCACCGAAAACACACGGAATGTCCAAGTTGAACTGATTGTGCTAAAAATAGATCACCAGCTAGCTTGCTATAAAAGGGAAGCGGCCTGGCCGTTTCATCAGACACTCTGTCAACCACCAAGATGTTCACTTGCACTACGTGCTCGAAATCATTCACTCGTCTGCACGACTTGCGCCGCCATGAGGCTACCAAGCACGCCGGAACCGCCCGGTATAGCTGTACGATATGTACACTGTCGTTTCAGCGCCCGGATCATTTACAGCGCCATGAACGTTCAATTCATGGGCCACCCAAGCGTCCATGCGAAGAATGTGGTCAACTCTTCAAACGACCCAGTCAGTTAAGACGGCATGAGCGTTTGATTCATGGTCCGTCACCACGGCATGAGGGACAACTTTCCACTAAAGAGGCACCCAGGAGGGACAGACCCACTGAAGATGAACCCGGGGAGACGAATGCCACTGGTGATGCGATCACGGAGAGCCCGCCTATACCCACAGTTCAGAAGAGCCTAGATATCCAGCCGGTCCCTAGCATTACTGTTCCCAGTCATACGCCTGACAAAAACGAACATTTTCTGGAAGATGCGGTGGATGTTCCCAGCGATCTCTTACAGGACGCCCATCCAGTGAGTGACATCTATCGGCGCCATTGGCCCATGATACGGCACTGTTTCCACTGTCATCGCCCTATTCAAGATATCTACAATTTCCGGCTGACTGGCCTCACCCGTCTACGCAACTACGTGGAAGCCATCTTCAATGACCAAGCTACGTCCTTCAAATTAAATCTGGCGTTCGGTTATGTACTGCAGCATAAGGAGACAGATCAAGTCCGATACTTTTACCCGAGCAGTACCATCCGGGTATTTGACCAAGCGTTTACCATCATTAACCGGACATCGCTAAAGCCCGTGCTGGACCAAGTGGACCAATTGGATGTCTTGCAATGGGCCTATGAACAGCGCCCCAACACCAAGTGGGTCGTAGAGAGGGTGACCAATGTTACGTTCGTCGTGACCAAATTACGGAATCTTCCCATCGGGTGAATGTATTCACCCATGCACTGATAGATACTCAGAATGCACAAAAAACTATCTGAGGAAATGTTGCCTCAACGGTATCTGATCGGCCCAAACACCGTTTCTCCTCTTCCTTGGTGACGTGGCAGCGTGTACCAGAAACCTCTGGAGCGAGTCCATTCCGTGGGTACAGTTTGATTCGTTTCGCTTAACAGAGCCTATGGCTAGTGATTGAACATAACTGTGTTGTGATATATTTTCTGCCCGGACTTTCCTGATCTTTCTGTCTGACGTTGTGACTTTCCCATTGATTGACAATAGTGCGTGTGATGAACGGTCTGTAATTTAAAGAAATGGGTCATGCCCTAACAAACTCTTAGACATTGTTTCCTCATAAGTTTATTGGAACATTCTGGACTGAATCATCAGACAGGTTGGTAACATGTATTGAACGCGAGGTTAAACCTTAATTTTCTCTCTTTCCCTTGAGCAATCATCGTATGTGTGCCATGGTAATGCCATATATGAACTGTTGGCATCTTTCGTATATTGCGCACGTTTTGTTTTGTTTATTATCGATAATACTGCATGCTCCATAAAGTTGATTAATCAATGATGAAACTGGTAGATTGCATAAACTTTGTGACTGGTAAATTTAGTGATTTGCAGATTGATAAATATAAGTTGGAATGAGAACATTCTGATGTGGTTCCACAATGATTTATGACTTGATTTTTTTATTAGAAAATTTATCGCGATCAGTTTTTATAATAGCTAGTGTAGCTGGTAAGCTAAACACATTAAAGCATTTGAGCTGAATGAAACTAAGGTTATCGCGTATATTGATAGGTCCTTGATACACTGAGTACGTACTGGTTATTGTAGCATATAAATGCTTGGTATAGGCTAGGAAAGCCTGGTTGTGGACTGACGAGCCCTTCCAATCCCCGGTTAGGCTATATGAGCCTGGATATTTGTGATTATTAGTGGCTATTTGTTTTTGTAACATCCTGAATTTGTATTATTATTGTTTGAATTCTCAGATATAAGTCTAAGACGTTGAGTGACAAATTGGTTTTAATTCACACGTATTGGCAACTTCCTTAAGTGCAGTACATATTGTGTCCATGTCAACCGTAAATCTTCTATATTTTCATAATGAGTAACATAAGTCCTAATATTAACCCTTCAGGATGAGGTATGACTTAGCACTGACCATGCTAGAGAAGTCTAATACTTGGTGATAACCATGGAAAATGTTTGAGACATAACCACAGGATAATTGTGTCTGTGTTTAAATATTTTGTTGCAACAATATTGAGATACCATGCAGTGGTATGAATTTGACAATGTGCGTTGTCATTTGTGCAGAATTATTTTGTCATAACTGATCGAGTTTCACCGCGTGTATCTTTTCTACAGACATCACAGTTTTTCTTGCACTGAACTGGTATGTTAGTTCTGTTTCAGAATAAGTGTGTTTTTACTGGTGTGGGCTGGAAGATAGATTCTGATACTCTCTATTCTATAGAATTCTCATTTCTTGCAGATAGGACTCAAATGCCTAACATTGCTATTCCCATCCTCTTGAACGTTACAAGAATTATTGCCCGTTTGAATGCCACTCTTTGGCAGGCATTGAATAAGGTGGTGCATGTTCCCTTGCAGCCGTTAGCTGACCTTGACGATATGATAATGACATTTTGACATATATTTCTTTTACCTTGGTTTTGCTGGGTACCCTTGTCACGATTTTGTATCGCTTCTTAGCCACCATACTTGTCCCAGCAATTTGTGCATGCATACTTAATATATTATGATGTGTTCTGATTTTAAGTTCTGTTTGTTTTGATAAAGCTATTCCCTTTCCCTGAGATTCCGTTTCATGACCTTTTAGGTCAGGTTGTTGTAAAACATAAACAGTTATATAACTTCAATTTATATGTGTTTAATATAAAAAATGGTTATGCAATTGCACTGAATTGTACTTGGTAATCCCAAGTTTGATGTGCATGTTTCGAAAATGAGACAATTAACCAATTTCATTGGCATAAATTTTATGAGCATTTGATAGGTCATCATGACCCAGGACAGTACAAAAGAGAATTTCTGGCGTTTCCAAATTACAGTTATTCAATCATACTGTCCTACCACCACGGACATGATGAATAGAGGCTACCGATAGAGTTCACAAACTACGTGAAATGTTATAAGCTGATACAGAATGCATATAGTAAAAACTATATATATAATCAGAAATCCGTTGTTGTTGTTGTTGTCATCCATTTTCAGTCCAGAGGAAACCACTGGCCGGCCCGGAGACTTCTGAATGGGTTTACATAATTTCACCCGGGAATTCGGCGCCCCATACAAGCCCACTTTCCGTCGAGAGTTCCCGCAAATTATAATGTCTGTAATGATGATTTCAGTACAGGACTCAATTGGACGGTTACAGAATCGTTTCCTTTTCACCGGAAGCTGTATTTTCATATGAAGGTTCTGGTTCACTTTCATGTTTCAGTTTTAACTCAACAATGGTGTAGAGTATAGTTCCCAGTGCCAGAAGTCCTATGGCTACGTACAGTTTGGTAGATACACACAGAATATTGCTGTAAGCGAAAGCGACCATAAATCCGACGGATCTCCAAGTGTGATAGTTAGCGAATGCCGGTTGTCGCTCCTCCTTGAACACAAATGCCACCAATGCTGCCAAGACAAGATAAGTGTTCCAGACATTAAACACAACCCCAAACGTTCAATGAAGTTCGAGATAAATCATGGTATCGGAAGTCAAATTGAGAAAACATATTAAAAACATCAGGCAGCAGAGGTGCTACAACCCCTCAGCCCCTTATTAAACAGTCCAGACCAAGATGCATTTATGTGTGTAGGAGTTTGGATGCATAGCATGTACATGTAATTATGACATTTTGTCATTACAAGCGTCTAGTCCGTCATTCATAATTCAGCCGTCGTACATTACAGAATATCCGCGTCCAACCCAAAGACCTATTCCATATTCCATACAACAGCATTAGCCCAAGTTCAAAACGACAATCATAGTATACATAAAAATAGGCTAGTTTCCTGCAAGAGAGAAGCGGTCAACAGTTTTCAATGATGCCGACAAGACATCATGATGTTCCAAAAATATAAAATCGGTATCGCTGATCAGTATTCTTAATTCATAATAATCGTTGTAAAGTCGTCATCTAGCGAATGATGTATCTCATTCACGCTTTGATTGTGACTGTTCATATGAACACCACGAGGATCTTGAAGTACATGGTTCATACGGCCCCTAGCCGGTTCATACGGCCCCTGTTAAGCGGAATTAAACACAAGTTACGAAACGTAGCGCCTGTGACGAATTGATTATTCACGGTGAAGCAATATTGTCGGTTTTATGTGAAGGATTGATTATCCAGTGTGAACATTAACACTTGTTAAATTCGTGGCGTCTTAAATGAAGAAATGCATTGATTATGCTGTACATTGGTTACTGGTATTCAGATCATGATGGATAAATTTGTTTAAATGATTTGGATAGGTGATTTCTTGTGTATGTTGAAGCGGTAGTTGCTGCATAATTTGTATTCTTGCGCTGGTACAAGCGAAGTGAGTGAAATGTTCTCACAAGTTTGTCATATCTGCGGATGGCAAAGTTTGAATATGAATTGACTGGTTTGGGGTTGATCGGCTATTAAACCTCTGGAATGTGCGATTCCAGGCAGTGTGTTTGTGTATGGAGACAGAGCTCTGTGTGACGGCTTGGTAGGAAAGCCCAGCTGTTGTGTGCGGTGTACCGTGGAATTTGACTGTGTGTCTAAAGGTATTCCATGTCCTGATGGTACTATGGCAAATCGTGCTGAAAAGGATCAAGCCGATGGGGGTGTTATCCTGGTAAAGTAAGCTCGGTGGCTACAGTTATAGATCTTGCACGCTACGTTCGTATTTTCTATCAGCATGCGATATTATCGCCAAATTTGAGAAACTTTGAGTGGAGGCGCTTGGCGGAATAGCCCTGTTTTATGAGTTTCTGCAACAATGTTTTGTGACGTTGATTAAAATCGTCACATTTAACACAGGATCTAGCAAATTCTACTAGGCGAGAGATGTATACGTCATATGCAGGTCCCACTGGAATATTACTGTCCAAAAAGGGATAGTTTACGATGTCGAAATTGTAATCATCTCTTTTGTCATAATGTCGACGAGAGAGAATGCCAACTTCATTTTTATAGAGATATAGATCTAAATATGATGTGCCTGTAGGGCTATCTGTAGTTTCCTTCAAATCCAGTGAAGGTGGATATATATCCTTCACTGCGTCATTTATATAGCGATTATCCACAGCGAGAAGATCGTCTATATAACGTTTGGTGAATGAGAAGGAACGGGCTTTGAATGGATCGGTTTTTGAAAGCGCCTGCATATAGTCCTATTCAGAAGATAACAGATATAGGTCAGCCAACAGGGGTGCGCAATTAGTATCCATTGGAATACCTATATGCTGCTGATATATTGTGTTGCCAAATTTCACATAGATATTTTTAATGAGAACTTCAAGCAACTCTATAAACAAAGAACTGTACTTACTGAACAGACTGAAAACTATTTTACCCTGTTCTGCCAGAAGACAATTTTTTAACTGTTTTATTTTACCACACTTTGATTATTGTGCCAATGTTTGGGGAAATTGCAATAAGCAAGACATGGATCTTTTAAATAAGCTACAAAAACGTGCCATGAGACTTATTCTCGGTGCTGATTTTAACACTCCTTCTAAAGTTTTATATAAAAAACTGAACTGGTTTTCTATTGATGTTAGGTGCAAGTATAACACTGCAATTTTAATGTACAAATGTCTTAATAACTTGTGTCCCGAATATCTCCAGAATATTTTTACCCCTGTCACCAGTCGTACTAGAGCAGGCTCGTCCGGTGTACTCCGTGTTCCCTTTGCAAGAACAGAGTTTTTCAAGCGTTCATTTAATGTTCACGGTGCCACTACTTTTAACTCACTTCCGGACACCATTAGACAGTCACCCAGTCTCAGTAGTTTTAAGAAAGCCTGTTTTAAGTTCTTCATTGAAAGTTTTAACAAATCTACTTAACTTTTTTATGTTCAACCGGAAATTTTGTTTGGCAATTGTTATACTGAAATATTTTAGTCTATCTTAAAAGTTTAACAAATCTACTTAATTTTTTAGTTTGACCTGTCAGTTTTCAGTAATTCTTATACCGAATTATTTTAGTACCCACTTGATCTGATCTCTCTTTGCATTATTATTATTATTATTATTGTTAGTATTATTATTATTATTATTATTATTATTATTATTTTGTTTAGTAATTAATATACTGGATTATTTTAATTCAAACTGAAAATTCTTAACAAATCTACTTATGTTATTATGTTCGATCTTAGTTTCTTTTTAGCAATTCTTTTGTTGAATTATTTTAGTACAGGTATCCGCTTAGTTTAAACTCTATTGTTATTCTTCTCTTAATATGTATTGTTGTTTTAATTATCTTTGTTTATTGTTATAATACTCGACTTTCATGTAAAAAAGCCATGGCTTATGAAATTATCGAGTTTAAATAAAGATTCATTCATTCATTCATTCATTCATTCAAAGAAACATCCCATGAAAGATATCTCTTGTATGTAGTAGAGTTAAAGAATGCTTTATGGCTTCCGACATTAATATATCTACGATCAGTTTTCTTGAACACAGATACTATTCATGAACTTAGACGGTCAATGAGGTCCTGATGAGAGATTGCAGTATAGAGTCGAGAAATCCCATGTGGATACATGTCTGTACGGTATGTGACCTTTAGTATCAAGTTCTTCCGAACATGAAATGGCATATTCATACCAAATTTGAGAAGGTGAGTGATTCAAGTTATTGCCCAGAAACGAATTTTGTCACCAGTTGGCGCCACATATCTTTGAGGAAAAATATGTAAAGTTGTGATCTAACTGCCCTGGTCTGAAACTAAATGTCGGATGGAGCTTTTGTCCATTAGGGCTTTCATTCATGCTTTTGTTGGTTGTTTTTGCTATGTCTTTTTTAGCAAATCCCAAAGCGAATGTGCTGTTCTCATATTGTTCATAGTTTTCATAGAATAGCTTTCACTTATCGGGGGTTAGGACAAATTACTTTTGTTATCAAGTTGGATAGATTATTTTCATGCACACCTAATACATCTTAAAGTTGTTTCATACATTTATTCAGAAGATATAGCAATTAGGCATTGGATATATTCAGAGCATCATTCAGAAAGCCTCTGTATACTATAAACGTAGATCTATAAGTTTCACTGCTGAACTCCGTGAAAAAAATGATGCCAAAAATGGATAACGAGCTACTAGTTATAAGTGTTCCCAATTCCAGGAAATTTCACAACTTAAAGTCAACAAAGTAACTGGTAAATGGTAATTCATGAGTGCAAAGGTTGTGGAGATTTAAACTGTATATTTGAACCGGTACATTTCAGCTCAATCCTCCCTTTTTACCTCCCCTGTCCACTTTCCATAGTTTTGGTTCAAGTAATATGTAGATTTATGTAGATCAGCGAAAAAGATTGAAACATTCCATTAATATTTTGAAAGTAGAATGGAAAGAAGCATTTCTGAATACAAGGAAATTATTATGTAAAGAATTTGACAACTGGATATTAGAAAATTATCACAAGAAGGCCCATCATTTTCAATATTGGAATTAAACCATGATGTCGATGGACAGAAAAGTTAACGGACAGACGAGAACCTGACCAATGAAACGTACAAAAGGCACATCTACAGATTACATTGTATATTGTACAGAAGTTTCGTTGGCCTGGCTTCAGTAGTTCTTAAGATGGAATCCCATCGAAAAGAGGACAGACGGGCAACAAAACAAACTGATGGACAGACGGGGCGACAACAATGTCCCCAGAGTCCAATTGGGTTGAGGGGTGACAACCCCAAACGATCAGTGAAGTACGAGAAGAAACACACAGATCACGGTATTTGAACCCAAATTGAGAAATCTGCTGTGTTATTGTTCGAGGTAAATAAGATGTTTTGGGGTCTGCAAGGGGGCTCATCATAACAATTAGGCTGAGTTAATGTTGTAAAACTAGAATTCCATTATTTTTAATTATCCGTATAGCTTCATGCACACTTCAGAAGTAAATGGTTTTCAATAATATGGTAACCATAGCATCTGGTGTGAAATTATCACAACTGATCGAAAAAAGCACATTCTCCACATCTCAGGATGAGGAGTGAATCCTGTTTGAATGTTGCATCTTCTTTGATTAACTTCTCCAAAAAGTTGGGTTTTCTTGTACAGAGCGTATAACCGGCTGCCAGCAAATGTTTTGCCTGCGACATTCCTGTACCATTGATAACTTGATGTGAACGGAATAAATCAATGTAGAATTTGTCATACGATTTGTCCGCTTCTAATTATTCTAGTGACACTAGTTCGGACCTGTGAAATGTCGTTTGTGGGTGACCATGAGAATTAGAGCCCTTTGCGCGAAGACGCAAGCCCGAAAATCTTTACATCTCATAAAAAAATTCTAATTCGTGAGCTCGCGAGGATTTAAAAAATAAGATGGCACAGTCTGTGTGGAGGCTAATAATGTCCGGTGGCTGCGACTGTCCGGCTCCAATCTTTTAACCCAGCTAGGACATAAATTTCTCGAATGAAAAACGATATCGAGAATCAGTCGAGAAACCTTCGAGGATTTTCCCAGTGGACAAAAAAAAAGATTAAAGACCGATGGAAGTGGTGCCGCTATTGACATCGCCTAACCTGGTACCCAACTTACTGTCACATTGCTTACCTGTACAAGTAAGCTAGGGAACCAGGTTACCTCGTTCAGCCTCGGGAATCTTTGTCAAGTCATCAGTTTAGTGAGAACGTTACAGTATTATTTTGTCCCAACCAGCCAAGTTGTGTTTGTATGTCAAATCCTTGAAGTATTTGTGTATAGTTGTGTAGGAAGGAGTCAATTAGGCAATTCAGTTTACATTGATAGCGAACACGACAACCTTGATTGAAGAAGAAAGAGAAATCGTTATTTGCCTGGACGACAACAACAGCAACACATGACAACGGAAACTGTCCAGTACCCATGCAGCTTCCCTCTATGTATTAGCAAGTAAGTATATGCCTACGAATACTTATGAATATCAGTGAAGAGTAAAATGCCCTAGGCTACAGTGGATATTCATGGCAGTGAACGGGAACTCGTGCACTAGAAAAAAATGATCCAGTTTGATACAGTCATCTAAGCATTTTATCCAATATAAAATCCAATAAATGAGATTATCTTAGATAAAAAAGGCAAAAAAGTGTGTGTGATCCAAAACCACAGTGATATGTTTCACTGATCCATCAGTTGTGTCTTACTGTCGTGGTGAAACAGAAATGGATTGTTCAGCCAGCACTTTGAGGACATTGTGATCCAAATTGATACAATCTTAATTGTAAATTTTCCAGGCATTGGTCCACCGAATTTTAGATTCAAAATAAATGTTAACTGGCTCATTTATCCAGCTATGCAGGATCTGAATGGATTTCTCATCCAATGTGAAGGAAATTGTCTCTGTGATCCATTGCTGCCCCTTGCAGCCGACATAAAATCTAACAATGTGGAAATGGATCATTAATCCAGTATTGACTATAATACCAAATTCTGATTATTAAAATTGACTGTGGACTGATTCAGTCACATGACCTTGATTCAGTGAACAATGGATAAGAGCACTTCATGAGTTTGTAGTATATAAACGTGTATTGATGCGAACAAGTTTTCCACGTCAGCAAATTCCTTTGCTCACTGATGAGTAGTATAGTCTACGGAAAAACCTCCCCTTTTGCCGGGAGAGGTAACTCTGTTTGCACTTTTTTGATTTTTGGCAAATTTCGGGTTATCTCCCCTGATTCGAACATTTGCGTGTTTTCACAGAATAAATAAATAAATAAATAAATAAACAAATAATAAATATCGTCATTCTGCGCATGCGCGGTAGACCAAGGGCATGGAAATACACGTTTTGGGGTCTAGGGGAGCCACTAATGGCCCGATTGGGTCATATGAGGTATCAATGTGAAGCATTCATAAAGAGGCATCTGATGGGCTGGGTGTCACGTGGAACTGATGTAACTCTGTGCATGAGCGGTGGACCGAGGGTATGGAAATAGACGTTTTGGGGTCTGGGTGGGCCACTAGTGGTCCTATGGAGTCGTATGAGGTATCCATGTGAAGCACACATGAGGGAGCATCCGTCTGGGCTTGTGTCTCGGCCGGTGTCGACATTCTGCGCATGCGTAGACAGGGAATTGTGGGAAAAGGGTATCGAGATAGACGTTTTGGGGTCTAGGTAAGCCCCTAATGGGCCGATTGGGTCAAGTGAGGTATCAATGTGAAGCCTATGTGAGGGGGCATCTGACTGGACTAGTGGCTCGGGCGTTGTCACCATTCTGCGTATGCACAGACAGAGAATTGTGGGAAAAGGGTATGGAAATAGACGTTTTGGGATCTAGGGAGCCCCTAATGGACCGATGGAGTCGTATGAGGTATCAATGTGAAGCCTATGTGAGGGGGCATCTGACTGGACAAGTGGCTCGGGCGTTGCCACCATTCCTAGCATGCGCAGACGGGGAATTGTGAGAAAATGGTATGAAAATAGACGATTTGGGGTCGAGGTGGGCCACTCGTGGTCCTATGGAGTCAAGTGAGGTATCAATGTGAAGCATATGTGAGGGGGAATCCGCCTGAACTAGTATGACGTGGAACTGACGTCATTCTGCGCACGCGCAGTAGACAAAGGGTATGAAAATAGACGTTTTGGGGTCTAGGTGGACCGCTAATGGTCCAATGGGGTTGAGTGAGGCATCAATGTAAAGCAGTCGTGAGGGGGCATCCGCCTGGACTAGTGTGTTGTCCGTGTCCGACATTCTGCGCATGCGCAAACAGGGAATTGTGGGAAAAGGGTATGGAAATAGACGTTTTGGTGTCGAGGTGAGCCCCTAGTGAGCCGATGGAGTCTTATATGAGGTATCGTTGTGAAGTATTCGTGAAGGAGCATCCACCTGGACAAGTGTGTCGATCGTGTTCAACATTCTGCGCATGCGCAGAGAGGGAATTGTGGGAAAAGGGAATGGAAATAGACGGTTTAGGTTGGCCACTATTGGTCCGTTGGAGTCGACTGAGGTATCAATGTGAAGCGCACGTGAGGGAGCACCCGACTGTGTGGATGTGGGGTAGGAATATCGTCATTCTGCGCATGCGCAGGCAGGCCGTATTATGGAAATAGACCTTTTGGGGCCGATATGGACCACTAGTGGTCCAAATGGGTTGTAGGAGGTGTCAAAGGGAAGCTTGTGTGGGATAGAGTCAGAATGGCGTGTTTTTATTGCAAGTCGCGTCAATCTGCGCATGCACAGTCGGGTGTAGTAAGTAAAGCGGCCATTTTAGGGCAGTGAAGGAATGTATTTGGTGTAGAAATGGACCATCCTTAGTCCGAATGCGTCGTGTGAAGTGGCATCTTGTAGCAACGCTCGCCAACGCCAAGCTCAACGCTTCAACGCCCTGGTGGATTAGCCCAAAAGCTCTCATTTTTTCTAGACACTAATACATCGAAATGCAGTGACGCCCGTCAATACCCTTCTTTACACCCTAGCCTAACACCTTGACGCCATGATATAGACCGAAGAGAGAACAACAACAACAAGGATGAGAGAACAACAAGTTTTTTCATATAGTTTATTCTCCCCAATGTTACATCATACCCACGCTGGGGGAGCCGCGTTGGGTAGGTTTATAATCCAAGAAGTCTCTTGGCCAATCAGAAGCCACCATTTGGTCCTGTCATAATCGTTCTTGCCCGTTAGATGTATTCTCGGTTGTCCAATCAGAAGCCGCCATTTCAGAAAGTCCTATCTTCGGCCATGTTCGCTCTGAACCGTTTGTTCTATGGTGTAGAGATTGACCATCCTTGGTCCGAATGCGTCGTGGGAAGTGTCATCTTGCAGTTCTCGGGGTGTAAACTCCATTTGAGGGATGTCCACAGTATCTTTGACGTCATCGGTGACGTCATCAGTACGAGTAGTAGCGAAAGAACATGTTTTATAATTGGCTCAGTGCCAATTTTTCTCACGATTTCGGGATGTCCACAGCATCTGTGACGTCATTGGTGACGTCATCAGTACGAGTGGTAGCGAAATTTTGATTAGTCGTCCAATACATATGGAATGATGAGGGACACTAGCTAATCTATATATGTACAGACACCAGCACACACGTCAACGCCCGGTGGTGGTGGTAGCTCCCGTGTGGCAGAGCTCTTGAATCGGAGCTCTTGGAGATCAAAGCTTGTGGAGCTCAGGGCTCGGAAATGACGTCATCGCATGCATGCGCGCGTACCTGTGGTGCACCCTGTACCCTATAACCCATCGTCCAATATATATGGAATGATGAGGGACACGACTTAATCTCTATATGTACAGACACCACCACACACCAATAATACCACCACACACACACACACACACCATCACCACCAACACCACCACCAACGCCACCACCAACGCCACCACCGGGCGTTGACGGGCGTCAGAGCAGAGCTCTTGGATCGGAGCTCTCGGAGCTCAAAGCTTGCGGCGCTCGGAAATGACGTCATCGCAGGCATGTGCGTGTACCTGTGCTGCACCTTGTACCCTATACATTCAGGGGGCTCCGGAGCTCTTGGAACTCGGAGCTCGGAGCTCCGGAGCTCTTGGAACTCGGAGAGGCTTTCCCAACATCTTTGAGACATGGAAAAACCCGGCTGTAAGATGAGGACCCGGATGTAAGATGAAGACCCGGATGTAAAACTACAGTACCCAGGGAAGTGACCTTTGACCCTGTGCTACTCGGAAGTGACGTCAACGTACGCAGGCACACACACACACACATACCTGGTGCCCCCCACACCCTGGTGTACCCTATGCCCTACGGGCTATAGGGTACAGAGTGCACCGCGTGTGTGTGTGTGTGTGTACCTGCGTACGATGACGTAACTTCCGATGTTTACTGTCGCGTGACCGGAACCGGAAGACTCACTCACTCACACACTCGCTCACTCACTCACTCACCGTTAGTGCGTCCATGCGTTAATACGGGCGTTGGGGACGCCTCAAAGATGTTGGGAAAGCCTCTCCGAGTTCCGAGAGCTCCGGAGCTCCGAGCTCCAAGAGCTACGGAGCTCCGAGCTCCGGAGCCCTCTGAATGTATAGGGTACAGGGTGCAGCACAGGTACACGCGCATGCCTGCGATGACATCATTTCCGAGCGCCGCAAGATTTGAGCTCCGAGAGCTCCGATCCAAGAGCTCTGCCACACGGGAGCTACCACCACCACCGGGCGTTGACGCCCGTCAACGCCCGGTGGTGGCGTTGGTAGTGGTGTTGGTGGTGTGTGTGTGTGTGTGGTGGTATTATTGGTGTGTGGTGGTGTCTGTACATATAGAGATTAAGTCGTGTCCCTCATCATTCCATATATATTGGACGATGGGTTATAGGGTACAGGGTGCACCACAGGTACGCGCGCATGCATGCGATGACGTCATTTCCGAGCCCTGAGCTCCACAAACTTTGAAATCCAAGAGCTCCGATTCAAGAGCTCTGCCACACGGGAGCTACCACGTTGGTGGTGGCGTTGGTGGTGGTGTTGGTGGTGTGTGTGTGTGTGTGTGGTGGTATTATTGGTGTGTGCTGGTGTCTGTACATATATAGATTAACTAGTGTCCCTCATCATTCCATATGTATTGGACGACTAATCAAAATTTCGCTACCACTCGTACTGATGACGTCACCAATGACGTCACAGATGCTGTTGACATCCCGCAAATCGTGGGGAAAAATTGGCACTGAGCCAATTATAAAACATGTTCTTTCGCTACTCCTCGTACTGATGACGTCACCGATGACGTCACAGATACTGTGGGCATCCCTCAAATGGAGTTTACACCCCGAGAACTGCAAGATGACACTTCCCACGACGCATTCGGACCAAGGATCGTCAATCTCTACACCATAGAACAAACGGTTCAGAGCGAACATGGCCGAAGATAGGACTTTCTGAAATGGCGACTTCTGATTGGACAGCCGAGAATACATCTAACGGGCAAGAACGAGTATGACAGGACCAAATGGTGGCCTCTGATTGGACAAGAGACTTCTTGAATTATAAACCTACCCAACGCGGCTCCCCCAGCGTGGGTATGATGTAACATTGGGGAGAATAAACTATATGAAAAAACTTGTTGTTGTTCTCTCATCCTCGTTGTTGTTGTTGTTCTCTCTTCGGTCTATATCATGGCGTCAAGGTGTTAGGCTAGGGTGTAACGACGGGCATTGACGGGCGTCACTGCATTTCGATGTATTAGTGTCTAGAAAAAATGAGAGCTTTTGGGCTAATTCACCAGGGCGTTGAAGCGTTGAGCTTGGCGTTGGCGAGCGTTGCTACAAGATGCCACTTCACACAACGCATTCGGACTAAGGATGGTCCATTTCTATACCAAATACATTCCTTCACTGGCCTAAAATGGCCGCTTTCCTTACTACACCCGACTGTGCATGCGCAGATTGACGCGACTTGCAATAAAAACACGCCATTCTGACTCTATCCCACACAAGCTTCACTTTGACACCTCCCACAACCCATTTGGACCACTAGTGGTCCATATCGGCCCCAAAAGGTCTATTTCCATACTACGGCCTGCCTGCGCATGCGCAGAATGACGATATTCCTACCCCACATCCACCCAGACGGATGCTCCCTCACGTGCGCTTCACATTGATACCTCAGTCGACTCCAACGGACCAATAGTGGCCAACCTAAACCTCAAACCGTCTATTTCCATTCCTTTTCCCCACAATTCCCTCTCTGCGCATGCGCAGAATGTTGAACACGAACGACACACTTGTCCAGGTGGATGCTCCTTCACGAATACTTCACAACGATACCTCATAAGACTCCATCGGCTCACTAGGGGCTCACCTCGACACCAAAACGTCTATTTCCATACCCTTTTCCCACAATTCCCTGTCTGCGCATGCGCAGAATATCGGACACGGACAACACACTAGTCCAGGCGGATGCCCCCTCACGACTGCTTTACATTGATGCCTCACTCCACCCCATTGGACCATTAGTGTTCCACCTAGACCCAAAAACGTCTATTTTCATACCCTTTGTCTACTGCGCATGCGCAGAATGACGTCAGTTCCACGTCATACTAGTTCAGGCGCATGCCCCCTCACATATGCTTCACATTGATACCTCACTTGACTCCATAGGACCACGAGTGGCCCACCTCGACCCCAAAACGTCTATTTCCATACTCTTTTCTCACAATTCCCTGTCTGCGCATGCTCAGAATGGTGACAACGCCCGAGCCACTAGTCAGATGCCCCCTCACATAGGCTTCACATTGATACCTCATACGACTCCATCGGTCCAATAGGGGCTCCCCTAGATCCCAAAACGTCTATTTCCATACTCTTTTCCCACAATTCCCTGTCTGGGCATGCGCAGAATGATGACAACGCCCGAGCCACTAGCCGAGGCGGATGCCGCCTCACATAGGCTTCACATTAATACCTCACTTGACCCAATCGGCCCAATAGGGGCTTACCTAGATCCCAAAACGTCTATCTCGATACCCTTTTCCCACAATTCCCTGTCTACGCATGCGCAGAATGTCGACAACGGCCGAGTCACTAGCCCAGACGGATGCCCCCTCATGTGTGCTTCACATTGATACCTCATACGACTCCATAGGACCACTAGTGGCCCATCCAGGCCCCAAAACGTCTATTTCCATACCCTCGGTCCACCGCGCATGCGCAGAGTGACGTCAGTTCCACGTCTCACCCAGCCCATCAGATGCCCCTTGATGAATGCTTCACATTGATACCTCATATGACCCAATCGGACCATTAGTGGCTCCCCTAGACCCCAAAACGTGTATTTCCATGCCCTTGGTCTACCGCGCATGCGCAGAATGACGATATTTATTATTTGTTTATTTATTTATTTATTCTGTGAAAACACGCAAATGTTCGAATCAGGGGAGATAACCCGAAATTTGCCAAAAATCAAAAAAGTGCAAACAGAGTTACCTCCCCCGGCAGAAGGGGGGAGGTTTTTTCCGTAGACTATACTACTCTGCAATCTTCCGTTACACTTAAGATTATTCAGATTCGCTTGAATTTCTCCGGAATAAATGATCGTTTATTTTCGTTATTGGTCATATGAAATAGTGAAACCAAATCAACAAAATATCTTGTCTGTCCATTGCGTAATGACGAAACAAACATTTGGCAAACATTGTATTGCAAGGCTTCAATAATACATAACCATTAAAAATTGCAATGTACATTCTTAATAATGTAAATGCTACATGTAACTATGTCAAAATTTCAATTGGAAAAATAACTGTGCCGGCGTAATTCAACTCAAATTCCCCTAAAATAACATCATTGTTATAAAAACATCTAATTAAATGACGCACCAAAACGGGCATACCTCTGTGGGTATATATCGAAATATAAAACGAAGTAATTCGATGATTATCATCACAACAGATATTAAATTTCTTTAGCTAGACCTTCCCTTGCTTATTAGTCTATTTCCATACACATGATTTCAGCTTTAACCCTAGAAGCATGCTACAGATTTACGGCATGAACTCCGAATCGTTACCCGGTACTAAATAACTATCAAACATGGGTGGACGTATAGCGTTAAGAAATAAACTCGTTTACATTACTAAAAGCTTGTCTCACATTAAGGATACAGTTTTTTATAAACATCATTTTGGTTCTCCATGCCACACTATTGTCGAGTCAGATTTGTCCGAATCCGTATCACGGATCCAAAAAGAAGACCTTGGATAGCAATCGGACACTCATCTAACAACTCTCTGACGTGACGTCACGCTGCCTTGCGGTGGTGGGTTTGCCCTCTCCAGTTTACTGGTGCTGTTAGAAACGGTCTCCATTTATCGTTTTTCCTTCAATCGCGAATTTTCTTTGGTTTTCTCGAAGAAATCCCGATCCTATCGGGAATTCATCGAGAGAATGTCGAAAATAAAATGAAAAAACTCAAATCGTTTTCAAAATTCTCGATTGATTTTCTCGATATCGGTTTTTATTCGTTCTTTTTGATCCATCGAGAATCAATCGGGTGTTTTCGATCGAGAGAATGTCGAGAAATTTTGATCGAGAAAGCGTCGAGAGAATATCGCGAAACCATCGAGAGGCAAATGAATACAATGAAGTCATTATCAGGCTAACACCTGTTTACGCCGCTGTGTTTATGATTGCGCTTTAAAGTATAGGTCAGGATGCAATTGAACTATTGCCGGCGCTTTAGAATGAAAAACTAACGTTAATAATTTAACACCATTATTAACACTTTTGGATGACACTTTATTAACACGATAATGCGTTAATCCAGATACGGTAGTGTTAAAAATATTAATACTCGCGTTAATAATTTAACATGTTAATATGTTAAAAGGATAAACACTTTAACACGTTAATATGCGGATGACACTTTATTAACACATGAACATGTTAATACAACCGAATATGTTAAAATGCCAACATGTTAACTCATTTCCATGTTAGACTGAGAAAATTATATTTTTGGTACCAGATGCATTTCATTGACACATTATCAGAGATCTGGCGCAAGTCAATATATTCTCCACAGAAAATGTGACATTGTCCTATTAATAACCTCCGGTATAACATGATAATGCATGTATAACTGCTAATGCATGTAGAACTGCCGTCAAGCATACATGTATGAGCATATGTTTCATCTCCTTAATTGGTTTTAACATGAGCTGCGCTAGCCAAAACCCCTGCCTCGGGTTTAGACCCCAGGTTATTCCAATTGTAAATGCTATTAGAGGCACCAGTATTGGTTGTTTTGTGCAATTACATGTCTGCTGGAAGTTAATGTTCATCTAGTGATATTAGATAGCATGTATGTAGGGTGTATAGCTCACCCAGGCTAATAGACAAATCTCTACTAGGTCCTGCAGCATATATGTACACCAGACATGTATGTATATCCATGTGTTGCACAATACCCTTACAGTCCATGGTACATTAGTTCTCCAGTATCTCTCAGCTTTAGAAGAGGGAATCTAGGATTGTTCACAGATCTGTCACCAGAGTCATAAAACAGAGTTAATCAGAATACAATTAACCAGTTCGAATAAAAGAATATCAAATTTTCAACAGTTCAACAGCCATCGTCGCCACAATTTCTGAATAGAGGCTATTCAGTTTGGCTTGTCACTTCGGCGTGTTAAGGAATCTGAGAATTGAACCCAATTGGTGCATTTTACTCCGGTGAATGGTTCCTTCAGGACCCAATGCTGCAGAATCCCAAGATACTAGGAATAAACAGGTGGGAGGGTATTCCAGGTCACATACGTAGTATACCGCCAGTAATAAAATGATGCCCTCTAATACCGAAAGAACCTGTCCAAATATACGGACAGCATCCCCAACAACAAAAACACAGGAAAGGTTGTCGGTCTCGTCAAGAAACACCACTAGCCTTGGAGCATCCAAATCATCAGATTTCAGTTCCTTGTGGGTGTCCACTTTATCAACAGTCTCAAAACACCGCAGAAAAAAATAAACAACAGTTATTGTACCTCATATTAAATTCAAAGCGATATTCCCTTGAGTATTTTGTGCACTATAAAAGTGCCAACACTTTCTACAATCTTATTTCCAAACAGAAGACATTCTCTGTGTTTATTCTGAGCCGATTCTATTTATCATGTTTACCATGGCCTGGCCTTTTGATTACATTAAATAGTTAAGTGCAGAAATATGTCTACAATATATTTATGGCAATTTCGTATGATTTTTATTCCGAAATGACATCAGTAATCCCGTTATACTGAATCGCGCCTTAAAGCGTACTACGCAGAAAGCAAAACCGTAGATAAATTTGTGCGCAACAGTGAATCAGTGATCCACACTCGCCAAGGCAATGGGAACATATTTTCTGGCTCCTTTTGGACACAGCATTGGATCACTCGGATACAAATTTGAGGTCCCTCTTCGACCCATAGAGACACAGTACCATATATATGTGAGCCACATACAAGTTGAAATAGCCAATAAATGGAAGTGGGTGTTGCACCTGTGAATATTTGATCCAATCATTGTGGCTACAGAATAGCTAAATTATCCATATTTAATCCATCATTGGAACAGCAGAAAGGCTAAATCATCCACATTATAACATTGTATCTTTATTACCGGATCATCGATCCGAACAATCTTTATAACTGGATCATCGATCCAATAATGATGGATCAGTGATCCAACAAGGTCAGAACACTGCTGCAGACCCCACAGGGGTCAGTGATTTGTCTCACCACTGGATCAAAAGATCAGTGAAGTTTGACGATACAATAAAGCAACCTGTGGGCCTTTATGTGGATGCACACATCCATTTCTCATGAAGGTGTGTATTGTCCAATGCTCTCGAGAAGTTAATAAGAATAAAAAATTTCAGTGATCATCATTTCAGTTGAAAATAGGTTCAGCACTTCAGAAAATACTTTTCTAAGATTCTTCTTTTAAGCAAATTTTGAATGTTCATTTTATTCACACAGAAAGTCGAAATTCCTCCAGGGATGCTAATCAATTATTACATGGATCAATCATGGTTATTGGGGAGGAAAGAAAGTGGTCTAGCCTTATTTATTGGTGCTGTGTTTCTTAGAAGGGCATTCCTATTTAAATAAGTTCACCGCTATGGAGGGAGATGCACCAGATTGAATAGGGGAGGGGATGGTACACAGAATTTCTTGGTACCGTACATGTACCGGCATCCAGGTATCATCATAATTGTTTGTAATTATTAGCCTAAGAGAAATCACAATACCAACAAAAGCTGACTAAAACTGTCAGGCTTCTCTGGATGATTAATAAACTTGGTACACATGTTTCATATGATTGGAGGATGCATATGTGCTATTTGTGATATGAAATATTAATATTTGTCCAAACTTTATGAGGGTTTGGTAAATTTCGAATTATAAGAAATTAGGTTATGATGATATGATGAAATACGTCTGAATATTTTCTGGTTTGATGAAAAGCAACAATGCTGTCATGCTTTACAAAAAGTGCTGCCCCATGAGGCCAGATGTTGGGGTTCTCAGAACGCTTGTTAAATAAAAATGAAAATCAGTGTCCTACCAGCTGTGTATATAAAACGAGAGATCCTGAAGGATCTTGGCGCCCACCATTGTCCGATAATTGTAAGCTAATGACAAGAGCATCTTCTTGTCCATTGTTACTAAGAACAAACGATTGATTTGTAATTTTGTTTGCAGAATTTCGAATTTGAGCGAAAAAGATCGAAAAAGGGACACTGAAAAACACCAAGATATTACCTTTCTAAGTTTCAGGAGTTTCAAGGTTTCTAGAAACTGCATTTGATGTCGGTTGTTATAGTACAAGGGAAATGAGCAAAGTTAGTCTGAAAGTGAATGTCCGGAGGATCCTTCGTCTTCGTTTTGTAGTATTTTTTATTTTTTTTTGCACGTGCCATCATTGGGTACTGGAAGTGAAGACAAATCTCTGACACTATGGCATGAGCTATGAAACATACTTAAGATTTTATAATTAGGAACGAATGCTACTTCTGTTCTGTTTACTGGGCTAGTTTGAGATATCTCTTTTCAGATACCATGCTCGAAAATAGTGAGATGATACAAAACTTAATACTGAAGGGATCCGGTCCGTGCAGTAATGTTGAAATCTTGAAAGTGTCTGAATCCTGATTATCTCCCTTGAATCAAAACACGCAGTAGTCTACAGTTGTCAAGTTGTGACGTTGTGTCACAAGAGTGACGTCCCTTCGTGTTGTCGACCCGTCGGCAGACGAAACGGTGGGGCAGTTCACTTGCAACGGCATGGACTAAAGTAAACTGATTTAAAATTTGAAGAAGTACATTTTAATTCGGAATCATTTGAACTCCTTGAGATAGAAGGTGAAGGTATGCATATTCTCTTGTGATGCAACGTCACAACTCGGGGAATATCGTATTAATTTGAAGCGTACCTTGGATTTTCGAATCGGACAAAAAAAGTATCTTGCACAACTAGGCCCTATGTGGGACCTGTGTACCAAATTTCAGAAAGATCCATGAAGTAGTTCCTGAGAATTCACGATAACAGCGTTTCAAGGGGATATTCAAGATGGCCACCTGGCGGCCATATTAGATATTCGAATTGGAAAATCCAACATGGCCGCCTGGTGGCCATATTGGATTTTCGAATCGGACCGAAAAAGATATCTTGCACAACTAGACACCAAGGGGAACCTGTGTACCAAATTTGAGAAAGATCCATGCAGTAGTTCCTGAGAATTCATGGGGAAATCCATGATGACTGCCTGGTGGCCATATTGGATTTTCGAATCTGACCAGAAAAGGTATCTTGCACAACTGGACCCCAAGGGGAACCTGTGTATCAACTTTGAGAAAGATCCATGCAGTAGTTCCTGAGAAATTACGATAACAAAGTTTCAAGGGGAATTCCAAAGGCCATATTGGATTTTCCAATCGGACCAGAAAAGGTATGTTGCACAACTAGACCCCATGGGGAACCTGTGTACCAAATTTGAGAAAGATCCCTGCAGTAGTTCCTGAGAATTCACGATAACAAAATTTCAAGGGGAAATTAGAAATGGCCGCCTGGTGGCCATATTGGATTTTTGAATCGGACCAAAAAAGGTATCTTGCACGACTAGACACCAAGGGGAACCTGTGTACCAAATTTGAGAAAGATCCATGCAGTACTTCCTGAGAATTCACAATAACAAAATTTCAAGGGGAAATTCAAAATGGTCGCCTGATGGTCATATTGGATTTTCGAATCGGACCAAAAAAGGTATCTTGCACAACTGGACCACAAAGGAAACCTGTGTGCCAAATTTGAGAAAGATCCACGTAGTACTTCCTGAGCAATCACGATAACAAAGTTTCATAAGGAAATCCAAGATGGCTGCCTGATGGCCATATTGGATTTTGAATCTGACAAGAAAAGGTTTCCTGCACAACCGGACCCCAAGGGGAACCTGTGTACCAACTTTGAGAAAGATCCATGCAGTAGTTCCTGAGATATCGCGATAACAAAGTTTCAAGGGGAAATCCAAAGGCCATATTGGATTTTCCAATCGGACCAGAAAAGGTATGTTGCACAAGAGGAACCTGTGTATCAAATTTGAGAAAGATCCCTGCAGTAGTTCCTGAGAAATCGCGATAACAAGAATTGTTTACGGACGGACGATGGAACGGATGGACGGACGGACGACGGATCATGGACGAAAAGTGATTTGAACAGCCCACCATCTGGGCTAAAAACGTGTTGAGGATGATTACCTATATATGTATACACAATACCACCTTTCTTTGTATGAGCATGTTGACATTCACTGTTTATATTACAGGAAGTAGAGCGGGTCCCCTCTCAGATTTGTATTTTTTGTCATTCATAGAGGATTTGCTCCAAACAATTTTGGTATTGTTAATGAAGCACACTGTCAGTATAATTCATTTTTTTATGTGAATATATATGTATTATTGTCAGCTCAGCGCACTACATTTTCGATGAACAAGTTGGACAACAGTTCAATTGAGTCAATTAGATTTATATTACAATTTGGCAGTAATTCATTGTTTTAACTTTTTTGGGATGTTCACTTAAAAGACGAGTGTAGTTGCACATGAGAGTTGAAATGAACACGAGGGGAGTTAAAGTATAGATGTTAAACAACACCACACTGCACATTTAACGGTCTAATTGCAGATTACGGCCATATACATGTAGCTGGACCAAACTCGTGAATATGAACTTTATAACATGTCACCATAGTATTCACACAAATGTCATTTGGTTACCAAAAGCTCTGTATTGTATGACCGCATAATACTGCATGTAAAAACTGTGTGTATATGGAATTTTATGGGATGAAAATAGATAAGAATTTGAATTTTGTTATCTGCTTGTTCTATTATCAGACATCAGAGTAGTATAGTCTACGGAAAAAACCTCCCCTTTTGCCGGGGGAGGTAACTCTGTTTTCACTTTTTTGATTTTTGGCAAATTTCGGGTTATCTCTCCTGATTCGAACCTTTGCGTGTTTTCACAGAATAAATAAATAAATAAATAAATAAACAAATAATAAATATTGTCATTCTGCGCATGCGCGGTAGACCAAGGGCATGGAAATACACGTTTTGGGGTCTAGGGGAGCCACTAATGGTCCGATTGGGTCATATGAGGTATCAATGTGAAGCATCAAGGGGCATCTGATGGGCTGGGTGTGACGTGGAACTGACGTCACTCTGCGCATGCGCTGTGGACCGAGGGTATGGAAAGACGTTTTGGGGTCTGGGTGGGCCACTAGTGGTCCTATGGAGTCGTGTGAGGTATCAATGTGAAGCACACATGAGGGGGCATCCGTCTGGGCTAGTGTCTCGGCTGTTGTCGACATTCTGCGCATGCGTAGACAGGGAATTGTGGGAAAAGGGTATCGAGATAGACGTTTTGGGATCTAGGTAAGCCCCTAGTGGGCCGAATGGGTGAAGTGAGGTATCAATGTGAAGCCTATGTGAGGCGGCATCCGCATGGACTAGTGACTCGGGCGTTGTCATTATTCTGCGCATGCGCAGACGGGGAATTTCGGGAAAAGGGTATGGAAATAGACGTTTTGGGATCGAGGGGAGCCCCTAATGGTCCGATGGAGTCGTATGAGGTATCAATATGAAGCCTATGTGAGAGGACATCTGACTGTACTAGTGGCTCGGGCGTTGTCACCATTCTGCGCATGCGCAGACAGGGAGTTGTGGGAAAAGGGTATGGAAATAGACGTTTTGGGATCTAGGGGAGCCCCTAATGGACCGATGGAGTCGTATGAGGTATGAATGTGAAGCCTATGTGAGGAGGCATCTGACTGGACTAGTGGCTCGGGCGTTGTCACCATTCTGCGCATGCGCAGACAGGGAATTGTGAGAAATGGGTATGGAAATAGACGTTTTGAGGTCGAGGTGGGTCACTCGTGGTCCTATGGAGTCAAGTGAGGTATCAATGTGAAGCATATGTGAGGGGGCATCCGCCTGAACTAGTATGATGTGGAACTGACGTCATTCTGCGCATGCGCAGTAGACAAAGGGTATGAAAATAGACGTTTTGGGGTCTAGGTGGACCACTAATGGTCCAATGGGGTTGAGTGAGGCATCAATGTAAAGCAGTCGTGAGGGGGCATCCGCCTGGACTAGTGTGTTGTCCGTGTCCGACATTCTGCGCATGCGCAGACAGGGAATTGTGGGAAAAGGGTATGGAAATAGACGTTTTGGTGTCGAGGTGAGCCCCTAGTGAGTCGATGGAGTCTTATGAGGTGTCGTTGTGAAGTATTCGTGAAGGAGCATGCATCCGAACAAGTGTGTCGTTCGTGTTCAACATTCTGCGCATGCGCAGAGAGGGAATTGTGGGAAAAGGGAATGGAAATAGACGGTTTGAGGTTTAGGTTGGCCACTATTGGTCCGTTGGAGTCGACTGAGGTATCAATGTGAAGCGCACGTGAGGGAGCATCCGACTGGGTGGATGTGGGGTAGGAATATCGTCATTCTGCGCATGCGCAGGCAGACCGTAGTATGGAAATATACCTTTTGGGGCCGATATGGACCACTAGTGGTCCAAATGGGTTGTGGGAGGTGTCAAAGTGAAGCTTGTGTGGGATAGAGTCAGAATGGCGTGTTTTTATTGCAAGTCGCGTCAATCTGCGCATGCACAGTCGGGTGTAGTAAGTAAAGCGGCCATTTTAGGGCAGTGAAGGAATGTATTTGGTGTAGAAATGGACCATCCTTAGTCCGAATGCGTTGTGTGAAGTGGCATCTTGTAGCAACGCTCGCCAACGCCAAGCTCAACGCTTCAACGCCCTGGTGAATTAGCCCAAAAACTCTCATTTTTTCTAGACACTAATACATCGAAATGCAGTGACGCCCGTCAATGCCCGTCGTTACACCCTAGCCTAACACCTTGACGCCATGATATAGACCGAAGAGAGAACAACAACAACAACAAGGATGAGAGAACAACAACAAGTTTTT
>JAVTVY010005694.1:0-37707 GCA_036873755.1 Hanleya hanleyi
ATCAGGATGGGATATGTATCGCCAAATTTGAGAATCTTCGAGTGGTGACGCTTGATCATATAGCTCTGTTTAACAAGTTTCTGCAATAATGTTTCGTTTTGATTAAATTCGTCACATTCAACAGAGAATCTAGCAAACGCTACTAGGAGAGATAAGTATACGCCATATTCAGCCCCCTCTGGTATATTACTTTCCAGATATGGATAGTCTACGATGTCGAAATTATAATCATCACTTTTGTCGTAAAAGGGTCGCTTCATTTTTAAAGAATATCTGCGTCCATAATCCAAGGGCCTATTCCATATTCCATAGGGCAGCATTAGCATCAAATTCAAAAAGACAATCATAGTATACATAAACTTAGTCTAGTTTCCTGAAAGAGAGAAGTGGTCAACAGTTTTCTATGGTGTTCTATTTGTGCCAAGTTTCCGTCGCCTTTTAAAAACGCGACGTCGCCTTTTAAAAACGCGACGTCGCCTTTTGAAACGCGACGTCGTGCTTCGAAACGCGACGTCGCGTTTTTAAAACACGACGTCGCCTTTTGGAAAACACGACGTCGCCTTTTAAAACGCGACGTCGCGTTTCTTTCCTATGTTTTTGCATTGTAAAACTCGACACAACAGAACTCGACGTCGCGTTTTCAAAAGGCGACGTCGTGTTTCACCCACGTCTTGTTTGGCAATGTTAAAAGATAGGAAAGAAACGCGACGTCGTGTTTTTTAAAAGGCGACGTCGCGTTTTCAAAAGGCGACGTCGCGTTTCAAAACGCGTCGCCTTTTGAAACGCGACGTCGCAAAAGGCGACGTTTTCGGCGACGTCGCGTTTCGAAAGGCGACGTCGCGTTTCAAAAGGCGTTTTGAAACGCGACGTCGTTTTTGAAAACGCGACGTCGCCTTTTAAAAAACACGACATCGCGTTTTAAAACGCGACGTCGCGTTTCTTTCCTATCTTTTAACATTGCCAAACAAGACGTGGGTGAAACACGACGTCGCCTTTTGAAAACGCGACGTCGAGTTCCGTTGTGTCGAGTTTTACAATGCAAAAACATAGGAAAGAAACGCGCCGTTTTAAAAGGCGACGTCGTGTTTTCCAAAAGGCGACGTCGTGTTTTAAAAACGCGATGTCGCGTTTCGAAACACGACGTCGCGTTTCAAAAGGCGACGTCGCGTTTTGAAAAGGCGACGGAAACTTGGCACAAATAGAACACCATAGTTTTCATTGATGCCGGCAAGGCATCACGATGTTCCAAAAATATCAAATCTGTATCGCTGATCAGTATTCTTAATCCATAATGATCGTTGTAAAGTCGTCATCTAGAGAATTATGTATCTCAGTCATGCTTTGATTGTGACTGTTCATATGAGCACCATGAGGATCATGGGCTCATGGGCTCATGGACATGGGCTCATACGGACCCTAGCCCCGGGGTAAACGGAATTAGACACATGTTACGAAACGTAACGCCATAGATCTTGCACGCTACGCTCGTATTTTGCTATCAGCATGGGATATGTATCACCAAATCTGAGAAACTTTGAGTGCAGGCCCTTGGTGGTGTAGCCCTGTTTTCCGCAACTATGTTTTGTGACGTTGATTAAATTCGTCACAGTCAACGGAGATCTAGAAAATGCTACTAGGAGAGTATACGCCATATGCACGACCCTCTGGTATATTACTTTCCAGATATGGATAGTTTACGATGTCGAAATTATAATCATCTTTTTGTCGTAAAAGGGTCGCTTCATTTTATAGAGATATAGGTTTAAATAAGATGTGCCCTTAGAGCCATAATACTTCGAGTCCAGTGAAAGTGGATATATATATTTATTATCCCTCAACCTAAATCGTAGCATTTCCATTGGTCAGTTTACCAGGGTGTAAAAATTCGTACACCCCGGGGATGTTTCCATGTCAACGTCCGACCGGTCTGACCGATCACGTGACCAATCATCTTAATGCTGTATACTGAACCATGTTGAACGGTGTGGCCGAACGGCCCTCTAGCGGAAGGGCTCCCAGGGGATAAAAATTCACGGTTCACGTGCGAAAGCAGACATGGCGGATCTCCACTTCAAGACTTCCAACTTAAATTGTCCACTATTTCTGGCGGGAGATACCCTAATATTGACCAGAATACCATCATAGTCGGAGTATTCTACTTCTCGCATGTCGAAAATATAAATATAACGAACATGAAGCGTTTTCTGGCCACGCGAAAATTATGCATAATCGCTAGTAGTATATAAAACCCCTTACAGGTCCCCTTTTGACGAGTGCGCAGGTGTTTTTGCGCAGATTTGTGGAGGAAGTGTGGAGGAACTTGGAGGTCACGGGAGGGTCACAGAGGTCAAGTGCAGTATAGTTCCGGCAGAAAGACCAAAAAGCTACCTCCAGCACAGGAGAGTTCCAAATTTGCATATCACGTGACCCAGGTCAAAAATGTATTCCTCCGCGGTGATGCGGTTTGGCTGTGATGCGGTCGCGGAAGAAAGCTTCCGCGGAGGAAAAGTAGTCCCTAGACTACAAATACGCTGCATGGTCCGATTGGGCCGAGTGAGGCTCTTTTCAGTCATGTCATGGGTGTTTTCACAGAATAAATGCCATGCGGCGGATGGGTACTAGTATTTCGCTGACGTCCTAGTAATAAACATAATCTATAGGTGTTGTACCATGTTAATAGGATCAGTCTAGCATCTGTACCACCCTAGGGTCGAGTGTTTATTGTCCCGTGTATCTCCGCAGAAAATCAACAAACAAAATGGCGGCTCCAGGATGGTGTGGGGACGCCCTTCCCACATCACGGCGTCGATCGTAGCGCCATCTGCACACATTGACGCAAGGGAGACAACTCGTGTGGACCAACCGTGTGGAAATAGCCGTGTTGGAGCTAGGGGAGCCACTAATGGACCAATGGGGTCGAGTGAGGTATCAAAGTGAAGCTTAGGTGAAGGGGCATCTAATGGGCTGGGTGTGGGATTGAAATATCGGCATTGTGCGCATGCGCGGTGGCCGAAGGGTATGGAAATAACCGTTTTGGAGCTAGGGGAGCCCCTAATGGTCGAATGGGGTCGAGTGAGGTATCAAAGTGAAGCCTAGGTGAAGGGATATTTGATGGCTGGGTGGGTGCATGTAAAATTTTTCCTGAAAAAAAAAAATACGGAACACGGACTTTATCGAAAAACCTGGAAAATGCCTATATGGGGTATGAGGGGTATATAGGTCGCCGGGCTTAACGGGGCTTGTCTATCAATAGAGTTATCTCCCCCTAGTTCCAGGGTGGGTGTATGTAAAATTTTTCCTGAAAAAATACGGAATACGGACTTTATCCTAAATGACGGGAAAATGCCTATATGGGGTATGGGTGGTATAGGACCATCCTGGGAAACGTACTTCTATACATTTGCGGTAGGTTTGTGGGGTCTCTCGTCTCGTCATTTAGAACACGAAATGGGTGGGTGCATGTAAAATTTTTCCTGAAAAAAAAAAATACGGAACACGGACTTTATCGAAAAACCTGGGAAAATGCTTATATGGGGTATGGGGGGTGTATAGGTCGCCGGGCTTAACGGGGCTTGTCTATCAATAGAGTTATCTCCCCCTAGTTCCAGGGTGGGTGTATGTAAAATTTTTCCTGAAAAAATACGGAACACGGACTTTATCCTAAATTACGGGAAAATGCCTATATGGGGTATGGGGGTATAGGACCATCCTGGGAAACCTACTTCTCCACATTTGCGGTATAGGTTGTGGGGTCTCGTTTTCTTAGTCTCGTCAAAACAAACATGATAGGAAGTGTCCCGGAGCGAATCGGTGAAATTTTTGAAAAAAGTCACCGAGGCCTGTGTAGGCCCATAGGCCTATACTGCATGGCTATGGGTGTATAGGGCCATACGGGGTGGACATGTTGGAGTCTAGGTGAGTCCCTAATGGTCCAATGGGGTCGAGTGAGGTCTTATTTTGAAGCTCTCGTGGAGGAGCAGTTGACTACACTAATGGTTCGTACGTGTTCAATAGTCTGCGCATGCGCAGTCTGGCCCGTAGTATAGAAACCAGGCATTTTGGGTGCTATGTAGGGGTGTGTTTGGGTTAGAGATGGACTATTCACGGTTCGAATGGGTCGTGGAAGGTGTCAAAGTGAAGCTTGTGTGGGTTAGAGTCAGGATGGTGTGTTTTTAAGTGCAAGTCGCGTCAATCTGCGCAGGCGCAGTTGGTTGTAGTAAGTAAAGTGGCCATTTTGGGGCAGTACATGAAGGTATTTGGGGTCGAGATGGACTATTCACGGTTCGAATGCGTCGTGTGAGGTGTCATCTTGTAGTTCTCGGGGTGTACATTCCGATTTAAGGGCTGTTCACGTCATCTGTGACGTCATCGGTACGAGTAGTAGCGAAAGTGGCCATTTTCAGGCAGTACATGAAGGTATTTGGGGTCGAGATGGGTTATTCACGGTTCGAATGCGTCGTGTAAGGTGTCATGTTGTAGCTCTCGGGGTGTACATCTCCATTTTATGGATGTTCGCTTTCATCTGTGACGTCATCGGTGACGTCATCGGTACGAGTAGTAGCGAAAGTGCACATTGGGCAGCAGGTAGATTGAGATAGAGAGGGACCATCCTTGTCTGAATGGGTCGTGAGGTGTCAAAGTGAAGCTTGTGTGGGTAGAGTCAGAATGGTGTGTTCTTGAATGCAAGTCGCGTTAATTCGCGCATGGCAGTTGGTTGTAGTAAGTAAAGTGGCCATTTTGGGGGCAGTACATGAAGGTATTTGGGATCGATGGACTATTCACGGTTCGCATGCGTCCTGGAAGGTGTCATCTTGTAGTTCTCGGGGTGTACATTCCGATTTGAGGGATGTTCCCGTCATCTGTGACGTCATCGGTGACGTCATCGGTACGAGTAGTAGCGAAAGTGGCCATTTTCGGGCAGTACATGAAGGTATTTGGTGTAGAGATGGGCTATTCACGGTTCGAATGCGTCGTGTAAGGTGTCATGTTGTAGCTCTCGGGGTGTACATCTCCATTTTAGGGATGTTCGCTTCATCTGTGACGTCATCGGTGACGTCATAGGTACGAGTAGTAGCGAAAGTGCACATTTTGGGGCAGTGCAGTTAGGTGTTTGGGATAGAGAGGGACCATCCTTGGGCCGAATGCGTCGTGTGAGGTGTCATGTTGTAGCGCTTAGGGTGTAGATTCCGATTTAAGGGATGTTCGCATCATCTGTGACGTCATTAGTGACGTCATCGGTACGAGTAGTAGCGAAAGTGCACATTTTGGGGCAGTGCAGGTAGGTGTTTGGGATAGAGAGGGACCATCCTTGTCGTCGTGTGAGGTGTCATCTTGTAGCAACGCTCACCAACGCCATTCTTAATGCTTCAACGCCCAGGTGAAATAGCTCAGAAGCTCTGATATTCCATGGAATTGTCACTAATTCTTCGAAATGCAGTGACGCCCGTCGACGCCCGTCGTTACACCTTAACACTCTAACATAACACCATGATTTAGACCGGACAGAGAACAACAACAGCAACAACAACAAGGATCGCACATGAGAGAACAACAACAACAAGAAGTTTTTTTTCATATAGTTTATTCTCCCCAATGTTGCATCATACCCACGCTGGGGGAGCCGCGTTGGGTATATTTACAATTCAAGAATATTCTTGTCCAATCAGAGGCCACCATTTGCATCTGTCATATTCGTTCCTGTCCGTTAGATGTATTCTTGTCCAATCAGAAGTCTCCATTTCAGAAAGTTCCATCTCCGGCCATGTTCGCTCTGAACCGTTTATTCTAATCGTCATCGGACAGGCCAGGATACCGTTGAGGAAACATATCCTCAGATAGTTGTTTGCGCATTCTGAGTATCTATCAGTTCATGGGTGAATACTTTCATCCGATCGGGGTGATGGGTCAGTTTAACCACGAAGAACGTAACATTGGTGACCCTCTCCACTATCCACTTGGTGTTGGGACGCTGTTCATAGGCCCATTCTAAGGGATCCACAGTGTCCAGTTGGGCCAGCATCGTCTCTAGCGACGCCCGATTGGTGAGTGTGAAAGGATGGTCGTACACTGGGTTGATGGCACTGGAATAGAAATAGCACAATTCACGCGTCATCTTATGGCATAAGATGTACCCAAATGCTACATTTAATGTGAAGGACGTAGGTTGGTCATTGAAGATGGCTTCCACATAGCTGCGTAGACGGGCGAGGTCGGTCAGTCGGAAATTGTACAAGTCCAATATAGGGCGATGACGGTGGAAGCAGTGTCGGATCATGGACCAATGGCGTCGATACATCTCACTCACTGGATGATCTTCGGGTAAGAGATCGCTGGGAACATCCACCGCATCTTCCACAAAATGTTCGTTGTTGTCAGGCGTATGACTGGAAACAGTGATGCTAGGGACCGGCTGGATATCTAGGCTCTTCTGAGCCGTGGGTATAAGCGGGCTCTCCGTGACCGCATCACCAGTGGCATTCTCCTCCCCGGGTTCATCTTCAGTGGATCTGTCCCTCCTGGGTACCTCTTTAGTGGAAAGTTGTCCCTCATGCCGTGGTGACGGACCATGAATCAAACGCTCATGCCGTTTTAACTGACTGGGTCGTTTGAAGAGTTGACCACATTCTTCGCATGGACGCTTGGATGGCCCATGAATTGAACGCTCATGGCGCTGTAATGATCTGGGCGCTGAAACGACAGTGTAGGCCTACATATCGTACAGCTATACCGGGCGGTTCCATCGTGCTTGGTAGCCTCATGGCGGCGCAAGTCGTGCCGGCGAGTGAATGATTTCGAGCACGTAGTACAAGTGAACATCTTGGTGGTTGACAGAGTGTCTGATGAAACGGCCAGGCCGTTTCCTTTTTATAGCAAGCTAGCTGTTGATCTATTTTTAGCACAATCAGTTCTAAACTAGGGGAAAACCCCTATCACCTCTAGCCAAAAGGGCTAATATCGGTCCCCGGGCTTATTGGGATCTGCCTATCAAGTCAATGGGGTGATGTGAATAACAACAAGTTCAGCAATGTTCATACAGTTTATTATCCCCAATGTTACATCATACCCAGGCTGGGGGAGCCGCCCTGGGTATGTTTAGTATGTTTGCATTCGAAATATCAAACACCGTGTTTTATTATTCAACGCATCGTCACATCAGGCACAAGTGTTTACTGAGCTCAAGTCAACGATCAGCATGTAGACATAGAGAGTATGTACGGCATGTTGTGGTATTCATCAGTGCATGGGTGACGCATTCACCCGATGGGTTGATTGGTCGTCACGAAAAACGTAACATTGGTCACCCTCTTTACCACCCATTGTGTGTTGGGTCGTTGTTGTTGGGCCCATCTCAAGGCATCCAATTGTTCCACTTGGTCCAGCATCATCTCTAGTGACCTCCGGTTAATGATGGTAAACGGTTGGTCGTACACTGGGTTGAAGGCACTGGAATAGAAATAGCGCAATTCACCCGTCATCTTATGGCATAAGATGTACCCAAATGCTACATTTAATGTGAAGGCCGTTGGTTGGTCATTGAAGATGGTTTCCACGTAGCTGCGTAGACGGGTGAGGTTGGTCAGTGGAAATTGTAGATATCTTGAATAGGGCGATGACGGTGGAAACAGTGCCGTGTCATGGACCAATGGCGCCGAGAGATGTCACTCTCTGGATGATCTTCGGGTAAGAGATCGCTAGGAACATTTATGGGCTCGTCCAGAAAATGTTCGATGTATGACGTATGACTCGAAACCGTAACGGTGGGGTCCGGCCGGAAATCCAGGCTCTACCCAACTGTAGGTATAGGCGGGCTCTCCGTCATCGCATCACCAGTGGCGTTCGTCTTCCCGGGCTTATCTTCAGTGGGTCTGACCTTCCGCGGCTCCTCTTCAGTAGGAAGTTGTCGCCAAAATCGTGGTGACGGACCATGGATCAAACGCTGATGCCGTTTTAACTGACTGCGTCGTTTGAAGAGTTGACCACAATCCTTACATTGTTCCGTCGCGTCCTCGTGGAATGAACGTTCGTGGCGCAGTAAAGCATCTTCCCGATTAAATGACGTGCGCAGGTTATACAAGTATACAGTCCATCGTTGTGGGTGGAGGTCTCGTGGCGTCGTAAACTATCTAGACGAGTAAACTTCTTCTGGCAAGTTGTGCAAGTGAACATCTTGGTGGCTGACAGAGTGTCTGATGAAACGGCCAGGCCGCTTCCCTTTTATAGCACGCTAGCTGGTGATCTATTTTTAGCACACTCAGTTCAACTATCCCCAAGTCGAGAGCCGAGCCGTCACATCTTCGGTAACCTCCGTGTCTCTTTGGGCACCTCAAAGCCTGTGGAGCTCAGAGCTCGGAAGTGACATTTGCATATGACCTCTGCGAGGTCACAGGGCAGTGAAGGATGGTATTTGGTGTAGAGATGGACCATCCTTGGTCCGAATGCGTCATGGGAGGTGTCATGTTGTAGCTCTCGGGGTGTAGACCCCAATTTTAGGGATAGCCACAGCATCTGTGACGTCATTGGTGACGTCATCAGTACGAGTAGTAGCGAAAATGGGCATTTTTTAGCAGTGAAGGAGTATACACTATGTACAAATAGAATACAGGTGGTATGTACAAATAGAATAGTAGTGGTATGTATAAGGTACAAAAAAAAATTCTGTCAGGAGTAGGATTCGAACCTACGCCAGCTCTTCGCCGACCAGCACTTAATACCGGCGCCTTAGACCACTCGGCGTCAACGCCCGGTGATGGTGGTGGTGGTGGTGGTGGTGGTGGTGGCCGGAACTGACCTTTGACCCCGGCGCGCGCGGTGTAAAGGTTTCCGCCGTGCGGTGGAAACCTTTGCGCGCCGGGGTCAAAGGTCAGTTCCGGCCACCACCACCACCACCACCACCACCACCATCACCGGGCGTTGACGCTCGAGCGCCAAGAGCTCCGAAGCGCCGAGTTCCAAGAGCATCCGAAATGCGGACGTACATCCAGCAACGAGACGCCTTTACTTTCTTTTACCCGAAACGGAAAGTCCTGGCCGATGGTGTGAGCACTACTTACTTGGACTTGTGAAAAAATGTCGAACACACTATATAACTGTTGATACACGAGTTAAAAACTGTAAACAGTCAGGATGGCCGAGTGGTCTAAGGCGCCGGTATTAAGTGCTGGTCGGCGAAGAGCTGGCGTAGGTTCGAATCCTACTCCTGACAGAATTTTTTTTTTTGTACCTTATACATACCACTACTATTCTATTTGTACATACCACCTGTATTCTATTTGTACATAGTGTATACTCCTTCACTGCTAAAAAATGCCCATTTTCGCTACTACTCGTACTGATGACGTCACCAATGACGTCACAGATGCTGTGGCTATCCCTAAAATTGGGGTCTACACCCCGAGAGCTACAACATGACACCTCCCATGACGCATTCGGACCAAGGATGGTCCATCTCTACACCAAATACCATCCTTCACTGCCCTGTGACCTCGCAGAGGTCATATGCAAATGTCACTTCCGAGCTCTGAGCTCCACAGGCTTTGAGGTGCCCAAAGAGACACGGAGGTTACCGAAGATGTGACGGCTCGGCCCTCGACTTGGGGATAGTTGAACTGAGTGTGCTAAAAATAGATCACCAGCTAGCGTGCTATAAAAGGGAAGCGGCCTGGCCGTTTCATCAGACACTCTGTCAACCACCAAGATGTTCACTTGCACAACTTGCCAGAAGAAGTTTACTCGTCTAGATAGTTTACGACGCCACGAGACCTCCACCCACAACGATGGACTGTATACTTGTATAACCTGCGCACGGTCATTTAATCGGGAAGATGCTTTACTGCGCCACGAACGTTCATTCCACGAGGACGCGACGGAACAATGTAAGGATTGTGGTCAACTCTTCAAACGACGCAGTCAGTTAAAACGGCATCAGCGTTTGATCCATGGTCCGTCACCACGGTTTTGGCGACAACTTCCTACTGAAGAGGAGCCGCGGAAGGTCAGACCCACTGAAGATAAGCCCGGAAAGACGAACGCCACTGGTGATGCGATGACGGAGAGCCCGCCTATACCTACAGTTGGGAAGAGCCTGGATTTCCGGCCGGACCCCACCGTTACGGTTTCGAGTCATACGTCATACATCGAACATTTTCTGGACGAGCCCATAAATGTTCCTAGCGATCTCTTACCCGAAGATCATCCAGAGAGTGACATCTCTCGGCGCCATTGGTCCATGACACGGCACTGTTTCCACCGTCATCGCCCTATTCAAGATATCTACAATTTCCCACTGACCAACCTCACCCGTCTACGCAGCTACGTGGAAACCATCTTCAATGACCAACCTACGGCCTTCACATTAAATGTAGCATTTGGGTACATCTTATGCCATAAGATGACGGGTGAATTGCGCTATTTCTATTCCAGTGCCTTCAACCCAGTGTACGACCAACCGTTTACCATCATTAACCGGAGGTCACTAGAGATGATGCTGGACCAAGTGGAACAATTGGATGCCTTGAGATGGGCCCAACAACAACGACCCAACACACAATGGGTGGTAAAGAGGGTGACCAATGTTACGTTTTTCGTGACCAAGACGACCAATCAACCCATCGGGTGAATGCGTCACCCATGCACTGATGAATACCACAACATGCCGTACATACTCTCTATGTCTACATGCTGATCGTTGACTTGAGCTCAGTAAACACTTGTGCCTGATGTGACGATGCGTTGAATAATAAAACACGGTGTTTGATATTTCGAATGCAAACATACTAAACATACCCAGGGCGGCTCCCCCAGCCTGGGTATGATGTAACATTGGGGATAATAAACTGTATGAACATTGCTGAACTTGTTGTTATTCACATCACCCCATTGACTTGATAGGCAGATCCCAATAAGCCCGGGGACCGATATTAGCCCTTTTGGCTAGAGGTGATAGGGGTTTTCCCCTAGTTTAGAACTGATTGTGCTAAAAATAGATCAACAGCTAGCTTGCTATAAAAAGGAAACGGCCTGGCCGTTTCATCAGACACTCTGTCAACCACCAAGATGTTCACTTGTACTACGTGCTCGAAATCATTCACTCGCCGGCACGACTTGCGCCGCCATGAGGCTACCAAGCACGATGGAACCGCCCGGTATAGCTGTACGATATGTAGGCCTACACTGTCGTTTCAGCGCCCAGATCATTTACAGCGCCATGAACGTTCAATTCATGGGCCATCCAAGCGTCCATGCGAAGAATGTGGTCAACTCTTCAAACGACCCAGTCAGTTAAAACGGCATCAGCGTTTGATTCATGGTGCATCACCACGGCATGAGGGACAACTTTCCACTAAAGAGGTACCCAGGAGGGACAGATCCACTGAAGATGAACCCGGGGAGGAGAATGCCACTGGTTATGCGGTCACGGAGAGCCCGCTTATACCCACAGCTCAGAAGAGCCTAGATATCCAGCCGGCCCCTAGCATCACTGTTTCCAGTCATACGTCTGACAACAACGAACATTTTGTGGAAGATGCGGTGGATGTTCCCAGCGATCTCTTACCCGAAGATCATCCAGTGAGTGAGATGTATCGACGCCATTGGTCCATGATCCGACACTGCTTCCACCGTCATCGCCCTATATTGGACTTGTACAATTTCCGACTGACCGACCTCGCCCGTCTACGCAGCTATGTGGAAGCCATCTTCAATGACCAACCTACGTCCTTCACATTAAATGTAGCATTTGGGTACATCTTATGCCATAAGATGACGCGTGAATTGTGCTATTTCTATTCCAGTGCCATCAACCCAGTGTACGACCATCCTTTCACAATCACCAATCGGGCGTCGCTAGAGACGATGCTGGCCCAACTGGACACTGTGGATCCCTTAGAATGGGCCTATGAACAGCGTCCCAACACCAAGTGGATAGTGGAGAGGGTCACCAATGTTACGTTCTTCGTGGTTAAACTGACCCATCACCCCGATCGGATGAAAGTATTCACCCATGCACTGATAGATACTCAGAATGCGCAAACAACTATCTGAGGATATGTTTCCTCAACGGTATCCTGGCCTGTCCGATGACGATTAGAACAAACGGTTCAGAGCGAACATGGCCGAAGATGGAACTTTCTGAAATGGCGACTTCTGATTGGACAAGAGTAGCCGAGAATACATCTAACGGACAGGAACGAATATGACAGATGCAAATGGTGGCCTCTGATTGGACAAGAATATTCTTGAATTGTAAATATACCCAACGCGGCTCCCCCAACGTGGGTATGATGTAACATTGGGGAGAATAAACTATATGAAAAAAAACTTCTTGTTGTTGTTGTTCTCTCATGTGCGATCCTTGTTGTTGTTGCTGTTGTTGTTCTCTGTCCGGTCTAAATCATGGTGTTATGTTAGAGTGTTAAGGTGTAACGACGGGCGTCGACGGGCGTCACTGCATTTCGAAGAATTAGTGACAATTCCATGGAATATCAGAGCTTCTGAGCTATTTCACCTGGGCGTTGAAGCATTAAGAATGGCGTTGGTGAGCGTTGCTACAAGATGACACCTCACACGACGCATTATCCTTGGTCCATCTCTACACCAAATACCATCCTTCACTGCCCCAAAATGCCCACTTTCGCTACTACTCCTACTGATGACGTCACCAATGACGTCACAGATGCTGTGGACAGCCCTCAAATCGAGGTCTGCACGCCGAGAGTTACAAAATGACACCCCACACGACGCATTCGGACCAAGGATGGTCCCTCTCTATCCCAAACACCTACCTGCACTGCCCCAAAATGTGCACTTTCGCTACTACTCGTACCGATGACGTCACTAATGACGTCACAGATGATGCGAACATCCCTTAAATCGGAATCTACACCCTAAGCGCTACAACATGACACCTCACACGACGCATTCGGACCAAGGATGGTCCCTCTCTATCCCAAACACCTACCTGCACTGCCCCAAAATGTGCACTTTCGCTACTACTCGTACCGATGACGTCACCGTGACGTCACAGATGAAGCGAACATCCCTAAAATGGAGATGTACACCCCGAGAGCTACAACATGACACCTTACACGACGCATTCGAACCGTGAATAGCCCATCTCTACACCAAATACCTTCATGTACTGCCCGAAAATGGCCACTTTCGCTACTACTCGTACCGATGACGTCAACGATGACGTCACAGATGACGTGAACAGCCCTTAAATCGGAATGTACACCCCGAGAACTACAAGATGACACCTCACACGACGCATTCGAACCGTGAATAGTCCATCTCGACCCCAAATACCTTCATGTACTGCCCCAAAATGGCCACTTTACTTACTACAACCAACTGCGCATGCGCAGATTAACGCGACTTGCATTCAAAAACACACCATTCTGACTCTACCCCACACAAGCTTCACTTTGACACCTCACACGACCCATTCGAACCAAGGATGGTCCCTCTCTATCCCAAACACCTACCTGCACTGCCCCAAAATGTGCACTTTCGCTACTACTCGTACCGATGACGTCACCGATGACGTCACAGATGAAGCGAACATCCATAAAATGGAGATGTACACCCCGAGAGCTACAACATGACACCTTACACGACGCATTCGAACCGTGAATAGCCCATCTCGACCCCAAATACCTTCATGTACTGCCCGAAAATGGCCACTTTCGCTACTACTCGTACCGATGACGTCACCGATGACGTCACAGATGACGTGAACATCCCTTAAATCGGAATGTACACCCCGAGAACTACAAGATGACACCTCACACGACGCATTCGAACCGTGAATAGTCCATCTCGACCCCAAATACCTTCATGTACTGCCCCAAAATGGCCACTTTACTTACTACAACCTACTGCGCATGCGCAGATTGACGCGACTTGCACTTAAAAATACACCATCCTGACTCTAACCCACACAAGCTTCACTTTGACACCTTCCACGACCCATTCGAACCGTGAATAGTCCATCTCTAACCCAAACACACCCCTACATAGCACCCAAAATGCCTGGTTTCTATACTACGGGCCAGACTGCGCATGCGCAGACTATTGAACACGTACGAACCATTAGTGTAGTCAAGTGCTCCTCCACGAGAGCTTCAAAATAAGACCTCACTCGACCCCATTGGACCATTAGGGACTCACCTAGACTCCAACATGTCCACCCCGTATGGCCCTATACACCCATAGCCATGCAGTATAGGCCTATGGGCCTACCCAGGCCTCGGTGACTTTTTTCAAAAATTTCACCGATTCGCTCCGCAACACTTCCTATCGTGTTCTAAATGACGAGACGAGTAAAACGAGACCCCACAACCCTACCGCAAATGTATAGAAGTACGTTTCCCAGGATGGTCCTATACCTCCCATACCCCATATAGGCATTTTCCCGTAATTTAGGATAAAGTCCGTATTCCGTATTTTTTCAGGAAAATTTTTACATACACCCACCCTGGAACTAGGGGGAGATAACTCTATTGATAGGCAAGCCCCGTTAAGCCCGGCGACCTATATACCCCCCATACCCCATATAGGCATTTTCCCAGGTTTTTCGATAAAGTCCGTGTTCCGTATTTTTTTTTTTTCAGGAAAAATTTTACATGCACCCACCCATTTCGTGTTCTAAATGACGAGACGAGAGACCCCACAACCCTACCGCAAATGTATAGAAGTACGCTTCCCAGGATGGTCCTATACCCCCCCATACCCCATATAGGCATTTTCCCGTAATTTAGGATAAAGTCCGTATTCCGTATTTTTTCAGGAAAAATTTTACATACACCCACCCTGGAACTAGGGGGAGATAACTCTATTGATAGACAAGCCCCGTTAAGCCCGGCGACCTATATACCCCCCATACCCCATATAGGCATTTTCCCAGGTTTTTCGATAAAGTCCGTGTTCCGTATTTTTTTTCAGGAAAAATTTTACATGCACCCACCCAGCCATCAAATACCCCTTCACCTAGGCTTCACTTTGATACCTCACTCGACCCCATTCGACCATTAGGGGCTCCCCTAGCTCCAAAACGGCTATTTCCATACCCTTCGGCCACCGCGCATGCGCACAATGCCGATATTTCAATCCCACACCCAGCCCATTAGATGCCCCTTTACCTAAGCTTCACTTTGATACCTCACTCGACCCCATTGGTCCATTAGGGGCTCCCCTAGCTCCAACACGGCTATTTCCACACGGTTGGTCCACACGAGTTGTCTCCCTTGCGTCAATGTGTGCAGATGGCGCTACGATCGACGCCGTGATGTGGGAAGGGCGTCCCCACACCATCCTGGAGCCGCCATTTTGTTTGTTGATTTTCTGCGGAGATACACGGGACAATAAACACTCGACCCTAGGGTGGTACAGATGCTAGACTGATCCTATTAACATGGTACAACACCTATAGATTATGTTTATTACTAGGACGTCAGCGAAATACTAGTACCCATCCTCCGCATGGCATTTATTCTGTGAAAACACCCATGACATGACTGAAAAGAGCCTCACTCGGCCCAATCGGACCATGCAGCGTATTTGTAGTCTAGGGACTACTTTTCCTCCGCGGAAGCTTTCTTCCGCGACCGCATCACAGCCAAACCGCATCACCGCGGAGGAATACATTTTTGACCTGGGTCACGTGATATGCAAATTTGGAACTCTCCTGTGCTGGAGGTAGCTTTTTGGTCTTTCTGCCGGAACTATACTGCACTTGACCTCTGTGACCCTCCCGTGACCTCCAAGTTCCTCCACACTTCCTCCACAAATCTGCGCAGAAACACCTGCGCACTCGTCAAAAGGGGACCTGTAATCACCTTTATATACTACTGTTGCATTTAGTCTTACTAGTGCTATGATTTGAGATAGCTAATAGAAATTACCGGCATCTCTGGTTTGTCTCAGGCAAGTGTAGGGCATAATATGATAAATATTAATACAAACAAATTATTGTGGCTGTGTGTGCCCTTAATTTATTAACTACCAATACCAGTATAGAAATATACCATCTGAACTTGAGTTAAAACGTATTTCAAATCGAAACTGACATAATCACCCGATGTATTGCATAATTCATCCCTGATCAGCTGAACAGAATAGGCATATATATTACCTCGATCATTCTCTGAAGAACAGCTGCTCTTTCTTTAGGATTATCTGGTATCAGGCATGTTCCTTGTCCCTTAAAAGTGTACTGAAAATAGCAGCGAAAGTCATTTGTTATTGACACCAATGTGAAGATGTTAATCCCTCCAAGGACTGTGACTGACTGGATGCTCCTACAATTGTCTCCATTCTCAACAGAGTCCTGCTTTCGTGATAGTGAGATCATGACTCTCATGTAAATGGGAGCCATGCCACTATTTTGACAGCAAGTCTCCATCTTTCATTATCGCAATTTCCATACAAAGCCACGGCCCTTCGATTATAGCTTTGCCGTACGTCAGACATCTTGGAAGCGAAAATGTCTTTTTATACTCTTCGCGCAGAGCTGTTCTGACATACGACTGTGAGGGGACCGGCCAAAAGCTGATTTGCTAATCATTCCTGATGAACCAGACAGCACTACTGGGCCTAATTCACTGCATGTTTTGCAAACAACAGTAGACCTAAACGGGCCCATCATTAGTTATCAAAAAATAGTTCATCTTGTTAAGAGCCAATGGAATTTATTTTTGAAGAAAAAAAGTGAACATCGTTTTTGATCGAAATCAAAAGGTCTACACACATCTATAACAGGGTGGAATCAAATACCATTATATCGAGTATGTTTGAGAAAGAAGACTGGTCTGCTGAATTTGTGGTTCTGGGTTATATGAATAATTGAATTCTGGCAGGAGTGTGCTGTATGGCATGATGAGGGACAACCCGGTTCGGAGGTTGTCATCATCGCCCAAGGAACTTCTTCCGTCTTTATTAACAGTCAACATTCCATTCATAATATGAAAAACTTGAGCGGTGTAGTTACGTTACCGATATAGGCAACTTGATCTCCTCATATACCCATGACGATAAAGCGTCGTCTCATCAGTGGGATTTTAGCTAAATTAAAAGCGACTGTGTTAATTATTTGAAGTGATTAGTGAAGAAATTTTTGCAATCAGTTGAGAAACCTTACTAAATATAACAGCAATGGAGGAAGATAGCCAACAATCTATTCACTCTTAACTCAGAAATTAAAATAATTATGAACTGTTTTGCCGTTTATTAATAAAAGACATTTGAACGTTTGAAAAGGGAGACACCACATATTGTTTCGTTTCACAGTTGTTTTTCGATCTGCTACCATCTGGGTCATCTTTACGCGGTGAGACTGACCCTGTCGTGTGTATCCATTTTCAGCGTACATTCGGCATATATATATGAGGGAATTCCCCGAAGTCAATACCACGGGATTTCGTCAGCCAATCAGCTAAACTCTACCGACGTAACCCCAGCGTAACCCGGCATTTTCGAGTCATGTACTGTCCTACTTGTTCGAAATTACAGATCTACAACACCTCTTGGATGATACGAAAGTTATTCATATCTGTATGTTTTGTAAGCTCAAACAATATATGTTTCAGAAGCAGTATGAAAAGCCTGTAATTTATCACATTTCTCGAGTCTGTTCTCCGCCGGATGAAGACCGAACAGTATACGGTAAAATATCGGATATCGCTCCTCATTAATGGCGACACACGATTAGCAAGCCATCTTATGGATGGAGAAGTGTACGCAAATGAGTTGATTGTGAAGAAATAGTTCACCATAGTTTCCCGCGTTTTCACATCTCAGTAGATGTGATATACGTCGGGGAGTTTAGTACTACTAGTGAGACACTAACTGTGCAGCTTAGTGCCATCATTTGATGCATGGAAACAGTTAAAGGTTACTGGCCGGAAGATCATACGCAGAAATCATACGCGCCTGGATTTTTAACAAGCAGCCAGAGGATGCTAGGTCCCCCGCCAAAATGGCAGCAATATTTATAAGCGCTGTCGGTTTCAGAAGATATTCATGAGGATGGCAACAGCTACTTCACAGGCGTAAGAAGCAGAGGGGTCTTTCCACCTTCCCAGGTTTTGAGATCAACTCCGAATGGCTGACTGAATGTTGATTGCTACTGTAATATATTTTCTTTACCATGTAGCATGAAAATTATGTAACCGAAATGCAACACCAACAGACAACTCATGGCATATTATCTGCAAACTAAATTTGACAAGAAAATGAAGGCATCCTCAACCTATTGCCCAGAAACCAAATTTAGACTTTGCCACAAGGAGTCACCACCTGTAGGTGCAAGCAGGCAAAACACAATCCCAAATGACATCTCATGTCATGGTATCGGCATATGAACTTTGAGACTCTGAAGACGGGTCCTCAAGTTATTGCCAGGTACTAGATGCCCACCGGTGTTCATGTTATTTGGGGCGGGTCACATATGAATACAAAATTTGAGAATAATCTGATGAGCAGTTGCCAAATTATTGCCCGGAAACAAATTTTTCCACCAGGAGACGCCACCTGTAGGCAGAAGCGGGAAAAATACAATCCCAAGAAGCATGGTATCGTGGGGACATCTGCATACCAAATTTGAGAAGAATCCGATGAGGGTCCTCAAGTTATTGCCCAGAAACCAAATTTAGATTTTGACACCAGGTGACGCCACTTCTAGGCGCAAGTCAGTGAAATGCATTATCAAGCGACATCTTATGTCACGGTACATTCATACAAAATTTGAGAAGAATCCGATGATCAGTTCTCAAGTTATTACCCGGAAACAAATTTGTGATGTTGCCACCAGGTGGCGCCACCTGTGAGTGCAAGTGAGCGAAAGGCAATCCCAAGCAACAGCTCCTGGCATGGTAAGTGCATGCCAAATTTGAGAAAAATCCGATGAGCCGCAACGTTTCTCATGTTACCCAGAAAGTTATCACTTGCAGCATGGAATAATGGAATGAACTCTAGTGGCGCCACCTCCGGGTGGATTTTGCTGAAACGCATCACCAACGGTGTTTTGTCGCAGGGAATGCATTTGCCAAATTTCGAAGAAATCCGACAAATTGTTCGAAAGTTATCGCTCGCGAAGGATTTGAACAAACATGAACGGACATGCATTAAAGATTGGAACAAGACCCAGTGGCGCCACCTACAGGCGGATCTTGCTGAAACGTAATACCAGCGACGTCTTGTCACAAAGAATGCAGATGCCAAATTTCGGAGGAATCCGACAAAGCATTTAGGAGTTATCGCTTACGCAGTATTTGCACAGACATGCACTAAATATTGGAACAAGACCCAGTGGCGCCACCTACAGGCGGATCTTGCTGAAACGTAATACCAAGAGACGTCTTGTCGCAAAGAATGCAGATGCCAAATTTCGGAGGAATCCGACAAAGCATTTAGAAGTTATTGCTTACGAAGTATTTGCACGGACATGTCCGTGCATGCACGAACACATAGAAGCAAGACCCCAGTGGCGCCACCTACAGGCGGATCTTGCTGAAACGTAATACCAAGAGACGTCTTGTCGCAAAGAATGCAGATGCCAAATTTCGGAGGAATCCGACAAAGCATTTAGGAGTTATCGCTTACGAAGTATTTGCACGGACATGTACTAAAGATTGGAACAAGACCCAGTGGCGCCACCTACAGGCGGATCTTGCTGAAACGTAATACCAAGAGACGTCTTGCCGCAAAGAATGCAGATGCCAAATTTCGGAGGAATCCGACAAAGCATTTAGAAGTTATTGCTTACGAAGTATTTGCACGGACATGTCCGTGCATGCACAGACACATAGAAGCAAGACCCCAGTGGCGCCACCTACAGGTGGATCTTGCTGAAACGTAATACCAAGAGACGTCTTGTCGCAAAGAATGCAGATGCCAAATTTCGGAGGAATCCGACAAAGCATTTAGAAGTTATTGCTTACGAAGTATTTGCACGGACATGTCCGTGCATGAGCAAGAACCATTTTAAAGTCCCCGGCCGCGTTGCGGCGGGGGACAAAAACATACTTTAAAAAGGGGACGGCCTGCTTCCGACGCTCCTGGTTATTTCGTCGGGTATGAAACTTCAAAAACCCTTTAAACATTGGGGCATGTTTTGAAAGAAAGTTAAAAAAATGAATTTTACCTCCAGATATTCACATATTGCAATAGACTCATTAATGGCAATGTCTCCGTGCTTGAATGCAGGCACCTGGAAATATTAAACACAACTGATCAATGCGCACGGCAATATACAAAGGTATGATCATTGAAACAGTAGTTAATTAATGATAAATCATATTCAAATATCCCAATATTGCTTAGGTGGGACACAGAGGCTCGTTACTGTTGAATGTTAGGTTGATCTTTGTTGAGACTTGACTTCGTGACATTCTCGCGGCGTGTAAATGGAGTTTGATACCCCCACCCATGCCCTCGGGTAGCCCATCGAGCCTGCCTAGGCAATAGGTACACCATGGAGAGTAGATTCCATGCTATAAACTGTAGACCGACTGATTAATAAAATATTCACTATTCGATATTCACTATTCCGTTTCAGATACTGGAAATGGTTATCAGTCAAAAATTCAACCATGGGTAAACACCAGGCAATGTGTAAAGAAGGCTACATAGGGAACCTGATCATCTTAATTTAATGGCTAAACACGGCAGTGAATGATGATTCGAGTATACCTGAGCACGTGGGTTGATTTGCAGATAGTCTTCACTTTTGTGCTCATTCTTATCAAATGATAGCAATTTATCCTTGTATTGCAGTCCTTTTTCAGCCAGAACCAACATCACCCGCCAACATGGGGGGCATCCAGATGCCCAATACAGGAACATGTCGTTCGCCATCTTGCTTGAATCGACGCTACAGATTAAGAAATACAGGGTAAATAGTATATGTTTGATATTACATGTGTTACTTTTAAGTGAATAGCGGCCTAGCCTATAATATTCACTCTGGACAATCAAACAGCCATTCTCTTGAGGTGTCGCTTTAATTTGCGATCTTCGGAGGCAAACGAGTCATACTTCCGTCAACAAAGTCGGAGTATGGCAGTTTTATTTTGGCATTCTGCACACTTGAACGCACAGATGCAGCAAAGATGGAAAGGTAAGCGAAGTTTACATAGCGCCGAGTAACCACGTTATTCATCTGTCATTTAACCTATACAGCAGTCCCTACAAAGCTGTCGAAGTCCGTATCGAAGCAAAACAAACTAGTGAGCTGAACTGTAATTTCTCACTTCGGTCGGTTTAGCGTGCGTTTTGCACTCGATTTTCAAGGCTCAGGATATACACGAAGATAGTATCTCTTCTAATCATAAATCAGATGAAAGCTTATGTCATCGAGGATCTGTTTCAGCGTTTCACTTTGCTTGAAAATACGTATTTTGTCCATACGCACTGAAAATAAGTTTAGACATTCTCGGGAGTTGGATAACCCATGCTTCGGAGGGTTACATACAATAACAGATATGTAAATATTTTTCAATTGCTGTGTATTCATTGTGAGAATTGTATTTTATATGACTAAAGCTAATGACAATGTCGTCTATGGTATTATAGGAGTTTTGTAAATGACAACCGTCTTCATCGAATTTGACCTGAATCTCTATTTTATTTTATTTTTCTAGTCGGTTGGCTGACAGAACTGTGTGTTATTTTGTCTAAAGGACCTGTGGCAACTATGCATGTAATTGGCCTATCTGCATGTTAGGTTGAAAACTTAATTTTCGATTTTCACAAAGAAATGTCCGTGAGTTCTGAGCCCACAACTACAGAGTATTCTTTTCCGTACACAAAATGCGACACCTCACAAAGAACAAATATTTGGTATATTATTTTGGTTTGAGGTCTCGCATTTTTTACAAAGATGATAATCTTTCACGAAAATGCCTTCAAAATGCATAAATAGCACAAAAATGCACTTTCGCATACGCATAGAATCCCGAGTGAGCAAATATCCCCACTCATCGTCCACAATATGAATAAATAATATTTTTTTCTATACGAAATATCATTTTCAACCATTCAGCGGAAAATCGAAATACAACTTTTGAAACCGTAACAGATAGGCTCTCATTTCGCCTTCATAGATGCCTAATTTTTGGTTGAATTCACAAATGAAGGGCGACCCAAAAACTTGCTATAAACATTGGGTTTCGACCCAAAATCATTGAGTCGAAACGACTCAATAAGTCTGCCCAAATGATTCGACCCTATATTGGGTTTCGACCCAAAAATCTTTGGTCATCATTCATTAACTCATTGCACTTTAACAAACAGAAACATTTAATTATATATACAGCCTGTTTTGATATAATTCTGTTGTATTCTTACAGTAGTCCATATTTCTACAGTTTAACAAATATTTACATTATCACATATTACGGCAAGGTTAGCATGCTCTCCAAAGAATGGAAAGCAGTTCATTCTTACTCAACATTTCGGCTGCGGTAATTAAACAAATAGGTACTCTTGATGGAGGAGTTACACCTACGAAATAAGCTGTATCAATTCTTCCTGCGAAATTATAGAGGTTTTCCTGGCCGTGTGCTGCTGTCAGGGTGAGGCATTTTCAAACAATGGACGGAATCAATTGAAATAAGCCTAAAAATAAAAGCTATTGGTACTCACCTCAGAAAACGAAAATATCACAAATTTGTCTTCTACAAAACCCCCATAAGACCACACTCTTAAAACGCTATTGTTAGATTTAACATCTAGTGTTGAAGGAGGGAAAGCATTTAGAAAGTCTTATTCATAACATATAAGTGTTAAATGCAACATTTTAAGCTGTTGTATCCAACACTCAAAAGTGGTGAATACAACACTTTCTAAGTGCTTTCCCTCCTCCAACACTCTATATGTTAAATCTAACATTAGCGTTTTAAGAGTGCATAGACGATATTGTCATTAGCTTTTATCCGTATTAAATACAATTCACGCATTGAAAACACAGCAACTGAAAAATATTTGCATATCTGATATTGTATATAACCCACCGAAGCATGGCTTAACCAACTTCCGAAAATGCCTACTCAACTTATTTTTAGTGCGTATGGATAAATTATGTATTTTCAGGTAAAGTCAAACGCTAAATGAGATTCTCGATTGCATAAGCTTTCATTTGATATATGATTAGGTGAGATACGATCTTCGTGTATAACTTGAGCCTTGAAAATAGAGTACAAAACGAACGCGGACGCGGACATTCTCTAATGGACGACGGCTGGATTATGAATGACGGACTAGACGCTTGTAACCAAACCGACCGATGCGAGAAATTACAGTCCAGTTCACTAGTTTGCTTAGATACGGATTTCGGCAACTTTGCGGGGTATGGTGTATAGGTTAAATGACAGATTTAACAGTCGTGACTACTCGGTGGGCTATGTTAAATTCCACTTACCTTTCCATCTTTGCTGCATCTCTGTGTTAAAATGTGTAGAATGCCAAAAAAATCGACTTCAACTATTTTGACGGAAGTATGGATCTTTTACCTTCGCAGATCGCATATTAAAGCGACACCTCAAGAGAATGGCATTTTGGTATTGGACCCGCCAGTCGACACAATGACTGAAAGTCTATATAGGATACTTTCATGCGCACTCGCCAACGTTCGGCTTGATGTCTCTTTAATGATCCCCATTGTCTATTAAATATTGTATGTCATATATAACGAATGTTCGAGACCGGGTCAGGAAGGGGTCACAACCTATAACCATCAGGGTCATCTATACCCGGTAAAACAGATCCTGAGAGCGTGCATATCCATTTTCAGCCTACTTCGGCAACTATGAAAGAGAAATTATAGAAATCAACACCACGTGGTGTTCTCAGCCAATCAGCTAAACTCTACCGCCGTAACCCACCATTTTCGAGTCATGTGCTGTCCAACTTACAGATCTACAAAACGGGAGTTATTCGTATCTGTATTAGACAATATATGTTTCAGAAGTGGCATGAAAAGACTGTAATTTATCAGATTTCTCGAACATGTCCTCCGCCGAAAAGTATACGGTAAAGTATCGGATATCGCTCCGCGATAATGGAGACACACGATCTGCAAGCCATCTTTTGGATGACGAAGTGTACGCAAATGGAAGGGATGAGCAGATGACCCTTGCCCCTTCGTTGAACTGCGGTAAAATAGCCTCGTTCTCTAAGACGACCCGGGTGACATGCTCACCCTCATTACATAAATTGCAACTACCTGGTGCATATATATATATAAAATAATATCCAGCATGTATGGTAATATAACTTTACAAGCAAAAGTAGCAACTGCTAAACTGCACCTTTTTCTTCGTAGCTGGGAATACGACATGGAGATACGCTAAGTCCCACATTGTTTAAATTATATTTGCACGATATGTATACTAAGGGTAGGAAGTCTTACTTCCACTTAATAAAATCTTTAACCGGCAATCCATTGGATGTAAACACTTCATTCCACATATTTGATCATACAATAAATCCACTGCTGTACATGGTGCAGAAATATAGGGTAAAAGGTTGGTAAAATCTGGAAATGTTTTGCTGAAATATTTAGAAAACATCTCATCTGAGAAATTACACATACAGTTTTTAAATACATCCTGGGAGTGCATTCAAAATCAAGCAATAGTACAGTCAAGGTGAACTGGGACGACTCCAACTCACAAAAGAAATCATGGCATTTAAATACTGGACAGAATTAGCATCTCTTATTGATGACAGTCTTCTGTCTGTCAGATGCATATGTACTGTCTCGTGATCGAGATAAAGAAAAGGTGGATTCATGGGTTCACGATATGGAAACCTTATTGGAAACACTTAATATATAGGATACCTTTCGGCCCAGCGTTAGAATTCCCCGTCCAGAGGTGCACAAACCAAAGTTACCAAACATGCTTGCTTTTGAACATACAATGGCATAACCAAATTAAGATTGACAACTGCAATACAAATTTACCGCTCAATAGGGACAAAACTAAGAACTTATCAGCTACATGTATTTAAGACAAATATGAAGTTAGAACTATATCTTATCAACATGCAGTTCTTCAAATATAGACGAGCCTTGGCAAATTTCAGGATCAGTGCTAAAAATTTGGGAATATAATCTCTGAGATATAGAGTAAAAACAATATTAATACCAATTGGGCCACGAACCTACCCATCTTGCCCCCTCTTCATTGACGGTAAGATAACGTTATTTCAGCCAATTAGGGCGCCCATTCTGAGCATAAGAATCGAAGAAATCGAGATATCATTACATTTGATTAAAACATGAATTAGTTGAAATTACAAGTAATGTGTAGGAATGGTAATTCCTCAATTATTAAATATGTTCCATACATGCATTGAATGTATCCATGATAATATAATGAAATGACCAATTATGAGAAAAATGTATTAATTATTATAAGGAATCATGTATACAGTTCAGATTTCAATCTGTAGCGAAATGAAATAAATTATTATTAACCTCCCTCCCCCAACCCTAGTTTTGCACCTATGTCAGCATCCTCACATGTTATAAGTCATATAAATTTATCCAATGTTGGTAGTCTACCAACATTAGGCAAATTACAGTTTACAGTCTAAAGGAGACTTTGCCTATTTTCTGCATATAACGGGCATATTAATAGAAAATGAGATTCATCCGCTACCATGTTAAGTGAGCAATAGTCGGTTCTCTGGCTTTGCTTCGTTCTTATAATACATTTCACTTTCGATTCTAAGTCGGTGAGCACTGACTCGTGTAACCGTGTAAGACTTTTCCTAGCCGAAACGTTGCTTACATACATTAAGTATTTTTCTCTATAAAATTTTACCTTAAATTTTCCATATGTTCTTAATTTTGCTTCATTATTCGAAGCACAATTAGTTTTTTTTTCAGGAAGCCTTATGTCTGCACTCCACCCTATTTCGCATTTGTGCAATTGATAATGAATGAATATTGTTGGGAGAGAGGTCAAACAATTTGAGTATATAATAAACTGTACTAAACCAAGATACTTTAGTCTTGTCATTTATTTCTTTGCTGACAATTAGGGCTTAAAGAGCGTGGAGTTCGGATTCATAGACTCAATACGCTGCCAATATTTGAGAACACCACACAAGACTTCGAAAAATAGTGGATGTCGACCTGGATCACAAAGCGTAGCTAGAGTGGAAGAACGACCGTGTAGACCGAAGATGTATCTGCTGAATTTTAGATTTACATTGTAACTTTTCAAAATAACAAATGTTGCTGAAATTCTCCTTTTCTAGTGTGAATTCGCCGCTCTTTCTATAAGTGGTAGACGAGGTGTTTAAAGTACCCCATATCTCGCTTCCATATACTATTATTGATTTTATGGTGTGCTCAAACACGTGTGTTGCCTTAACTCAGCGAGGGATTAGGCTAAATTGTATAATGTCTTAATTCCTCTTTGATACAAGTCTGACTTGGCGTAAATGAATGTACCGGATGCCGAAAAAATTACACCAAGATACCTATATGTTTGCACACTTTCTAGCTGAGTGTTCACAAAATAAAACTCGTGTTTGAATAACTGACCACATTTGCTAAAAGTATAACTACTTTGGATTTATCAAGATTAACAGTAAGACCAGAGATGCTGCACAATTATCTAGTTTATGTAGACTATTTTGAAGGCCGTCTTCTGTAGCGCATAATAGGACTATATCATTCGCATACATCAAACAGTTTAGATACATTATTTAACGAGACGGGGTCACAGGAATTATCAGATATGTCTGGTACGTTATTATCGGTAATAAAAATATTGAATAAATTGGGACTAAGAGGGTCCCCTTGACAGGCACCTCTGTTGCACTGGAAAGACTGAAAGTCGATCTGCAATTTTTACACTAGACACATTATCCTTATACATGTGTTTAATAAGTCTATAGAAATAACCTGAGAAACAAAATGAGATGAATAACAGAATCAAAGGCTTGCAAATAATCTACTATTCTTTTCGCTTGTCCATTTTTCAGTTAGGGCTCTTAGAATAAACATATGATCTGATGTCCTAGCCTGTTTTTGGAAGCCTATTTGAACAGGATGTATTATATTATGGACAGTCAGGTAATTGTTCAAGCGATTATTAAGAATAAAGTTGAGTTCTGGAAAACCAGCTTGAAATAGTGATTCCGCTATAGTTTGAAGGACTTGTGGCGTCGCCCTTTTGTGGTTGTAATTAACACATCCTTTGTGGCGTCGCCTTTTTGTGGTTGGATTTAACATATCCATGTTCCCAACTTGACGTGTATACACTATTGGACAGACATTGATTAAAAATTTTAAGAAGACAATAGACTAATACTCCATTTCCACTTTTCAACATTTCATTTAAAATCTCATCTAATCCGGCAGCTTTGTTATTTCTCAGATTTTTTATTGCATTATCATTTTCAGTACTCGTAATTTTGTATTCCAAGTCACAAAATGATTCATGTTTTCTCAAACAAGGAGAACTTCATTTGCTTCCAAGTATCGTTCCCCGAACTCCTCAGGGGCGGAATAAAGCTCGGAGAAATGGGAGGACCATTCTTCAGAAGCTTCAAGCTGCACGATCAACGTCTGTTTAATATTCCTAAATTTAGTTGTACATGCTTTTGAATATGCTTTGCGATATTTGTAAAAGCTACCTCGGATAACTGGATCCTGATGATATCTAGTTTAAAGCCTTAGCTTTGAGGATATATTTTATTTTCACTATAGGTCTGTATCATACCATCTCTCGGTTTTGCGTTTCTGTTTCACCTTTTTCGTTTAAGGGATAATTCAGCTGCTAAAAGAATTACATCGTTAACGATGCAGTAGTCAAAGAAATAGGCTATTATAGTGTAATCAATACCAATTATATCGAATCATGTAAAGTCCTTTCTCGGCGGGGGAAGGGGGGCATGATTTCGCAATATATATTATTTTATCACTAATTATTGTCAATGATTGTTTGCTCATAGATGGCGCTTTGATCAGAAATAGACAACAATTTCAAATCGAATTCCCTTCGTGATACCGTCTCGAACTTTCGTTATTTAATATGATGGGGGGGATGTAAAAGAATCTAAAGAATGAGAGTATATTGGGATTCCGAAATAACATGTCAAAATGCATGTAAGGATAAATAAAGGGATAAAGTGTTTAGCCTTTCATAAATTGAAACGAATAAATCAAATTTTTTCAACAGGCAAACTCCATAATATAATTTGTGAATCTCATTCTATTTCATTTGTGTTCAATACGATCGATAATAGCAATGGATAAGTAGGTAACCGTCTGAAATTCCCAACTAATAGATAGTTAGGGATCTATATATATTAAACTCCTCAAATTATAGAAAGTGTGTATGGCGAGTCATCAGGGAAATCCAAGTCACCTGTCCAGCTTTTCTATATGTATCTTCAAATACACACCAGAACCGAAGCTGGTTTCACCCACTGCTTCTACTCTGATACACAAATAACATTGAATTAGTGAAATAGTGAACAGATCCACAACAACATAAAGTGGTAATCACAAGATTTGTCTCAGAATTTACACATGATCTACGACCGGCCCTGCTGAACACTGGCGAACAAAATGCCATTTCGCGATTTGTTGTCCGCAATTCAATATTCAAATTCAGTATTCTGGCATATGTTGTTAGGGAAACTATAACAACTGCAAATCTTAAGATTCATTTAATATTTTGAAAGGCCGATGGCGGTTCTGGTTATGCTTATTCGAAGACTTGAGCCATGCGATATCAAGCTTCAAGAAAAAATGCCGATCTACAAAGACATTCAAAGCCAGGAACAGAAAACGAACATAATACAACGACAACTTTGTCGAACCGCCCGGTATCCGCTCGGCCGTAGGGTTGAAGGTTTGTTTTTGCAGACTGCCCGGTCGTATCTCTTGTAGACTCCTCTCGGTATGACAGGCAGGACGAGATAAATAATTCTATAACTCGATACTTTATTGTTCTTGTTTATGTTTATAGAGGGCGGGACGGAGGGGAAGGGGCAGCTTCTAGTCCGAGCGTCCTATGGCCCTTCAGTATTTTTCTACAGCTTAGGGCAGATTTTTAACCTTTGATAACTGGTGTAAATGCTAAATAGGCAACAAATGATCCCACTATTACAAAGACTGATCGTTATGCTTATACATTGATATTAATTGTGGCAATAGTCCAGTTATCATTGATTACAAATATTCTTCATATATACTGAATCCATAGGAAGAGGGATAGGATGATCGGAAGCACAGATATAAAGCTTAGTCAAAAAATTAAATTGTGAAAAGTGGACTTCTTTTGTAGACCTACTGAAACTTATAATCGTAGGGTTCAGTATTTCGTGACGGGAGGTGGGGGCTTTCATATCTTCATCACATGTATCATATGGATTTATGTTCTCATAACGCCTTAGTAACTGTATTCAAATTTTATCGTAATTTAGTTGTATGTCACTTGCTCGAACATTGTTGATCAGCAATAGTATGAAAAGATTGGTATTCAGATTGAAAAAGGGAGATTTGTCTTTATTTTAAAATCTGGTATTATTTCAATGAAAAGGAATACATGTGCTCATCACCAGTTTCTCATTTATCTAAAATATTTCTGTTTACTTTCAGAGAGAGAGAGAGAGAGAGAGAGACAGACAGACAGAAAATTTGGAAAAAACGTTCAGCAATATTTCAGCTACATATAGCGACGACTAAACGAAATTCTTGTCTAAGTATGTCAGCACAACAAGTTAAAACCCCAACTATCTAAAAGTGATCAACACAACGCATCAACACAACGCATTAAAAACCTGTACATACATTATGTAAACCGGTCTGATATCTGTATCATGTATTTAGTATATGACTGCCACTTCGTCATCTGTATATCATGTTCTTGTATGGTTTCGCTCATGGGCCAGTTGGCCTTTTGCAATAAATAAATATATACATTAAAATGTATACAACAAACCGATTTCTCTCAAATAACCTAAAATACAATGTTTATTTAACATCAGATCTCAACAGGTCGATGAGATCCAGTAGTAGAGACGATAATACAATAGTATATAACATTATGAAACATATTAGAATAACATAACACGAACATACATTGTAAAAATAATAAAGTCCAAATGTCACAAGACGTGGTGTTAATACAAATATACATAATCGTTGCTTAAAATAGTACAGATTTACATTGTGATTTAAAAGCGTTCAATCCGATGAAAATATCGAGGTCATGAGTCGACTGAAGCTCGTTAAAAATGTTTTGAGCCCGGATTAAAATGCTATGCTGTCGAACATTCACACGAGCAGCCGGAGGATAAAATGTACATATCTGACGAGAATTACTCCTCGGGACTCGATATAAAGGTTTTAGTGAGATCCATACAATTAAAATAACTGTTGACACATTTGTGTAAAAATATCAAGTCATAATATGTGCGTCTATTTTCCAGAGTTGGGAGTCTAAAATATTTACATAAAGATTGATAAGATGACGAATTGTTTGCGATAGACGACTTATAACATAGAAATTTTAAGAACTTGCGTTGTATACCTTCAAGTCGTAGCACTAATGTTTTCTGAGAAGGTGACCACAGGGGTATTCAAGACTTCTTACGAGGCACATATACAATGATTTGATGGCAGATACATTATTAACACATTGACAGTTCCTTCGAATAAAACCATACATTTTTCTAGCCTTACTAAGAACAGTATCAACATGTGATTTAAAATTCAAGTTATCTGATAAAATCACGCATAGATCTTTGATTTCTTTGACATTTTGTAATGGAACATCATTTATTGTATATGTAAAATCAGTCTTGTTTCTCTTCAGAGTAAAATTGATAGAGATACATTTTAAAATATTGAGACTGATCTTCCATAATCTACACCACTCAATTGCATTGTTTAGATCAACTTGGAGTGAATAACAATCATTGATTGAGTGAATTACTTTAAAAAACTTAGCATCATCAGCAAACAACAGACATTTACTTTCTGTTAAAACATTGGGAAGATCGTTGATGAATAATGAAAACATACTAGGTCCTAGGATTGAGCCCTGGGGGACTCCGGAAGCAACAGTGCTCCATGGAGATGTCACCCCGTCAATAACAACACGCTGACTTCTATTACTAAGATAAGATTTGAACCAGTTAAGAATGTTACCACGGACTCCATATTTACTAAGTTTATATACCAGAAGATCATGACTGACAGAGTCGAAAGCTTTACTAAAATCAGTATACACAGCGTGGACCTGGGAACGATTCTCAATCTGGTTCGTAACAAAATCAGTAAAACAGGCTAAGTTTGTAATAGTCGACCTATTTGCTGTAAAGTCATGCTGTTCATCACAAAGCATAGGAGAGAAGAAATTTACAAAATGGAGATTAACAGCAGATTCAAAAACTTTGCCTACTAAAGATAACAGAGAAACAGGTCTATAATTGTTGACATTTTGTTTATCCAAATCTTCCTTTACCCTACTGAAAAGATGTGCTAAAGTAGCTGCTCGATAAAAAGTATCTCTTACAATCTTAAAATCTATACAGTCGATCAGACTGTTTACTTTCAAAATTGAATTGTAATTGTATGCTGACCAAATGGAGAATATACACGAGGGCAATGAACACTGAGATGTACGATTTATTTTTTTGTACAAAGAATCAACAGGCACAATATCCACTAATAGCCTTCGATTTAACGCTATATACAACATGGTCAATTTCAAAATATAAACTATGCGCAAAATAACAAATAACGAATCCTAATATAAGTAAAAGTGTAATTAACATACCGACGTAAAAGTAAATAAAACCAAGAAGTAAGTTATTCAGGATTAGACGATGCAGTAGTAGTAGAGAAAGAGCAAATTCCTTATGATTGACCTCATTCCGACCTCATTTCAAGGTCACAGAGGTCAAGGTCATGTGGCGGGGTTTCCCAGGGGGATTCCCCAGCGGGGGGTTCCCATCACGATCACGTGATCAAGGCATGTACTGACCTGTCTAGGCTATAGTTCCGGCAAAGGTCCCTGGGCATGTATATTCCTCCGCGGTGATGCGGTTTTGGTGGTGATGCGGTCGCGGGAAAAAGCTTCCGCGGAGAAAAAGTAGTCCCTAGATAAAATGGTCCGATGGGGTCGAGTGAGGTATCAAAGTGAAGCTTATGTGAGGGGGCATCTATTGGGCTGCGTGTGGGGTTGAAGTAGCGGCATTCTGCGCATGCGCGGTGGCCGAAGGGTATGAAAATAGCCGTTTTGGAGCTAGGGGAGTCCCTAATGGTCCAATGGGGTCGAGTGAGGTATCAAAGTGAAGCCTATGTGAAGGGGCATCTGATGGGCTGGGTGTGGGGTTGAACTATCGGCATTCTGCGCATGCACGGTGGCCCAAGGGTATGAAAATAGACGTTTTGGAGCTAGGTGAGCTACTAATGGTCCAATGGGGTCGAGTGAGGTATCAATGTGAAGCCTAGGTGAAGGGGCATTCAGGCAATGGGGTGGGTGCATGTAAAATTTTTCCTAAAAAAATACGGAACTCGGACTTTATCGAAAAATCCGGGAAAATACCTATATGGGGTATGGGGGGTATATAGGTCGCCGGGCTTAACGGGGCTCGCCTGTCAATAGAGTTATCTCCCCCTAGTTCCTGGGTGGGTGTATGTAAAAATTTTCCTGAAAAAATACGGAACACGGACTTTATTCTAAATTACGGGAAAATGCCTATATGGGGTATGGGAGGTATAGGACCATCCTGGGAAACCTACTTCTATACATTTGCGGTATAGGTTGTGGGGTCTCGTTTTACTCGTCTCGTCATTTAGAACATGATAAGAAGTGTCCCGGAGCGAAACGGTGAAATTTTTGAAAAAAGTCACCGAGCCTCAAATAGTCCCATACTGAGGGAATAGGATCAATGTTTGTCCCCCTGAGAAACGTACTTCTATACATTTGCGGTAGGGTTGTGGGATCTCGTTTTACTCGTCTCGTCATTTAGAACACGGTAGGAAGTGTCCCCGTGCGAATCGGTGAAATTTTTGAAAAAAGTCACCGAGCCCCATATAGTCCCATACTGGGGTATAGGTTCAATGTTTATCCCCCTGGGAAACGTACTTTTATACATTTGCGGTAGGGTTGTGGGGTCTCGTTTTACTCGTCTCGTCATTTAGAACACGATAGGAAGTGTTGCGGAGCGAATCGGTGAAATTTTTAAAAAAAGTCACCGAGGCCTGGGTAGGCCCATAGGCCTATACTGCATGGCTATGGGTGTATAGACCCATACGGGGTGGACATGTTGGAGTCTAGGTGAGTCCCTAATGGTCCAATGGGGTCGAGTGAGGTCTTATTTTGAAGCTCTCGTGGAGGAGCACTTGACTACACTAATGGTTCGTCTGTGTTCAATAGTCTGCGCATGCGCAGTCTGGTCGTAGTATAGAAAACAGGCATTTTGGGTGCTATGTAGGGGTGTGTTTGGGATAGAGATGGGCTATTCACGGTTCGAATGGGTCGTGTGAGGTGTCAAAGTGAAGCTTGTGTGGGGTAGAGTCAGAATGGTGTGTTTTTGAATGCATGTCGCGTTAATCTGCGCATGCGCAGTTGGTTGTAGTAAGTGAAGTGGCCATTTTGGGGCGGTGAAGGAAGGTATTTGGGGTCGAGATGGGCTATTCACGGTTCGAATGCGTCCTGGAAGGTGTCATCTTGTAGTTCTCGGGGTGTACATTCCGATTTGAGGGATGTTCCCGTCATCTGTGACGTCATCGGTGACGTCATCGGTACGAGTAGTACCGAAAGTGGACATTTTGGGGGTGCGTGGGGGTGAGTTTGGGGTAGAGAGGGACCATCCTTGGTCCGAATGCGTCGTGTGAGGTGTCATTTTGTTGCTCTCGGGATGTACATTCCGATTTGAGGGATGCCCGCGTCATCTGTGACGTCATTGATGACGTCATCGGTACGATTAGTAGCGAAAGTGGACATTTTGTGGGTGCGTGGTGGTGAGTTTGGTGTAGAGAGGGACTATCCTTGGTCCGAATGCGTCGTGTGAGGTGTCATTTTGTTGCTCTCGGGGTGTACATTCCGATTTGGGGGATGTCGGCGTCATCTGTGCCGTCATTGATGACGTCATCGGTACGAGTAGTAGCGAAAGTGGACATTTTGTGGGTGCGTGGTGAGTTTGGTGTAGAGAGGGACTATCCTTGGTCCGAATGCGTCGTGTGAGGTGTCATTTTGTTGCTCTCGGGGTGTACATTCCGATTTGAGGGATGTCCGCGTCATCTGTGACGTCATTGATGACGTCATCGGTACGAGTAGTAGCGAAAGTGGACATTTTGTGGGTGCGTGGTGGTGAGTTTGGTGTAGAGAGGGACTATCCTTAGTCCGAATGCGTCGTGTGAGGTGTCATTTTGTAGCTCTCGAGGTGACATTCCGAGTTGAGGCATGTCCGAAGCATCTGTGACGTCATTGTTGACGTCATCAGTAGGAGTAGTAGCGAAAGTGGACATTTTGGGGCAGTGAAGGAAGGTATTCGGAGTAGAGAGGAACCATCCTTGGTCCGAATGCGTCCTGGGAGGTGTCATGTTGTAGCTCTTGGGGTGTACATTCCGAGTTGAGGGATATCCACAGCATCTGTGACGTCATTGGTGACGTCATCAGTACGAGTAGTAGCGAAAGTGGGCATTTTTAGCAGTGAAGGATGTTATTTGGTGTAGAGATGGACCATCCGCGGTGCGAATGCGTCGTGTGAGGTGTCATCTTGTAGCAACGCCCACCAAAGCCATTCTTAATGCTTCAACGCCCTGGTGAAATAGCTCAGAAGCTCTGATATTCCATGGAATTGTCACTAATTCTTCGAAATGCAGTGACGCCCTCGACGCCCGTCGTTACGCTTTAACACTCTAACATAACACTATGATATAGACCGGGGAGAGAACAACAACAGCAACACGGATGACACATGAGAGAACAACAACAAGAAGTTTTTTTTCATATAGTTTATTCTCCCCAATGTTACATCACACCCACGCTGGGGGAGCCGCGTTGGGTATATTTACAATTCAAGAAGATTCTTGTCCAATCAGAGGCCACCATTTGCATGTTTCATATTCGTTCCTGTCCGTTAGATGTATTCTTGTCCAATCAGAAGTCTCCATTTCAGAAAGTTCATCTTCGGCCATGTTCGCTCTGAACCGTTTATTCTAATCACCGTCGGGCAGGCCAGGATACCGTTGAGGCCACATATCCTCAGATAGTTGTTTGCGCATTCTGAGAATCTATCAGTGCATGGGTGAATACTTTCATCCAATGGGGGTGGTGGTCAGTTTAACCACGAAGAACGTCACATTGGTTACCCTCTCCACTATCCACTTGGTGTTGGGGCGTTGATGTTGGGCCCATTCCAAAGGATCCACGGTGGCCAGGTTCTCCAGCATCGTCTCTAGCGACGCCCGGTTAATGATGGTAAACGGTTGGTCAAATACCCGGATGTTACTGCTCGTGTAAAAGTATCGGAGTTGACCCGTCATCTTATGGCGTAAGATGTACCCAAACGCCAGATTTAATTTGAAGGACGTTGCTTGGTCATCGAAGATGGCTTCCACGTAGCTGCGTAGACGGGCGAGGTCGGTCAGTCGAAAATTGTAGATATCTTGAATAGGGCGATGACGGCGGAAACAGTGCCGTATCATGGTCCAATGGCGCCGATAGATGTCACTCACTGGATGGTCGTCCTGTAGCAGATCGCTAGGGGCATCCACTGCATCTTCCGAAAAATGTTCGATGTCGTCAGGCGTATGACTCGAAACCGTAACGCTGGGGTCCGGCTGGATATCCAGGCCCTCTTGGACTGTGGGTATAGGCGGGCTCTTCGTCATCGCATCACCAGTGGCGTTCGTCTCCCCGGGTTCATCTTCTCTGGCTCTGACCTTCCGCGGCTCCTCTTTAGTAGAAAGTTGTCGCTCGAATCGTGGAGAAGCGGCATGAATCAAACGTTGGTGCTGTCTTAACCGACTGGGTCGTTTGAAGAGTCGACCACAATCGTTACATTGTACCGTCGCACCCTCGTGGAGTGCCTTCTCATGGCGCAGTAAATTATTCTCCCGATTGAATGATCGTGCACAGATTATACAAGTATACCGTGCATCGTTGTGGGTGGAGGCCTCGTGACGTCGTAAACTTTCTATTCGAGCAAACTGCTTCTGGCAAGTTGTGCAAGTGAACATCTTGGTAATTGATAGAGTATCGGATGAAACGACCAGGCCGCTTCCCTTTTATAGTACGCTAGCTGGTGATCTATTTTTAGCACACTCAGTTCAACTACCCCAAGTCTAGGACCAGACATATAGAGTATGTATTGCATGCTATGGTATTCATCAGTGCAAGGGTGGCACATTCAGCCGATGGGGGTGGTCGGTCAGCTTGGTAACGAAAATCGTGACATTGGTCACCCTCTCTACGACCCATTGTGTGTTGGGACGTTGTTGTTGGGCCCATTCCAAGGGATCCACGGTGTCCAGTTTCTCCAGCATTGCCTCTAGCGACGCCCGGTTAATGATGGTAAACGGTTGGTCAAATACCCGGATGTTACTGCTCGGGTAAAATATCGGGCTGCTTGGTCTGTGTCCTTATGCTGCAGCACATAACCAAACGCCAGACTCAACTTGAAGGCCGTAGTTTGATCGTTGAAGATGGCTTTCACGTAGCTGCGTAGGCGGGTGAGGTTGGTCAGTCGGAAATTGTAGATATCTTGAATGGGGCGATGACGGTAGAAACAGTGCCGGATCATGTGCCAATGGCGCCGATAGATGTCACTCACTGGATGGTGTTCGTGTAACAGATCGCTAGGAACATGTATGGGTTCGTCCACGAAGTGTACTTTGCTCTCCTCGTCGTACAAAATCTGGCTCAATGTCTTGTCGTCGGAATTTGACTGTTGAATTAGGGCGACATCATCATCATCAACCCTCGTGCGATGGGTGAGAGTTCCCGCTTTCTCGATACTGGTGCCTACGGGCTCTTCTACCTGCAAACGTGACTGCAGAACAGGGTGTCGTGTGCGTTGGTGTCGCAGCAACTGACTGGTCAGTTTGAAAATCCGACCACATTCTTCGCATGGACGCTTGGGTACTTCATGGCGTGCACGTGTGTGGCGCTGTAAATGGCGCTGAAACGACAGTGTACATATCGTACAGCTATGCCGGGCGGTTCCTTCGTGCTTGGTAGCCTCATGGCGGCGCAAGTCGTGCAGACGAGTGAATGCTTTCTAGCACGTCGTACAAGTGAACATCTTGGTGGTTGACAGAGTGTCTGATGAAACGACCAGGCCGCTTCCCTTTTATAGCACGCTAGCTGGTGATCTATTTTTAGCACACTCAAACGAACCTCCACAAACAGGTCAGTACCATCTCCTTTCCTTCAATTCACATCGAAAGTGACGTCATACCCCAACAAACATGATCCGACAACATGAAAAGGATACAGGTCAAGTGCACTCAATGACCTGGTGTACAAACGACCTTATATGACCACTCACTCACTCATGTGTGTGTGTGTGTGTGTCTGTTTACCTGTGTGTCTGCATCTGTGTGTATGTGTCTGTGTGTGTGTGTGTGTGTGCATGCATGTGTGTGTGTGTGTAGGTATCCACCACCACACACTACCACACACACACACACACACACCACCACCACCACCACCATGGCCGCCACCA
>JAVTVY010005695.1:0-39784 GCA_036873755.1 Hanleya hanleyi
CATTCTTTAGCTCTACTACATACAAAAGATATCATTCATGGGATGTTTTTTTTTTTATAGAGTTGCTTGAATTTCTCATTCAAAATATCTATGTGAAATTTGGCAACACAATATAGGTATTCCAATGGGTACGAATTGTGCACCCCTCTTGGCTGACCTGTATCTGTTCTCTTATGAATATGACTATATGCAGGCGCTTTCAAAAACCGATCCATTCAAAGCCCGTTCCTTCTCATTCACCAAACGCTATATAGACGATCTTCTCGCTGTGGATAATCATAATATAAATGACGCAGTGAAGGATATATATCCACCTTCACTGGAGTTAACTACAGATAACCCTACAGGCATGTATTTAGACCTCTATCTCTATAAAAATGAAGCGGGCCTTCTCTCTCGTCGACTGTATGACAAAAGGGATGATTACAATTAAGACATCATAAACTATCCCTTTCTGGACAGTAATATTCCAGTGGGACCTACATATGGCGTATACATATCACGCCTAGTAGCATTCGCTAGATCTTGTGTTAAATGTGACGATTTTAATCAACGTCACAAAACATTGTTGCAAAAACTTATAAAACAGGGCTACACCACCAAGCGCCCCCACTCAAAGTTTCTCAAATTTGGCGATACATATCGCATGCTGATAGCAAAATACGAGCATAGCGTGCAAGATCTATGGCGCTACGTTTCGTAACTTGTGTCTAATTCCGCTTAACCCGGGGCTAGGGGCCGTATGAACCCATGTACTTCAAGATCCTCATGATAGTCATATGAACAGTCACAATCAAAGCGTGACTGAGATACATCATTCTTTGGATGACGACTTAGCCACGAATATTATGGATCAAGAATACTGATCAGCGATACGGATTTGATATTTTTGGAACATCATGATGTCTTGCCGGCATCATTGAAAACTGTTGACCGCTTCTCTCTTGCAGGAAACAAGCCTATGTTTATGCATACTATGACTGTCTTTTTGGTGCTAATACTCTTATATGGAATATGGAATAGGTCTTTGGAATATGGGCGCGGATATTCTCTAATGGACGACGGCTGAATTATGAATGACGGATCTGACGCTTGTAAGCTATCAATATTGTTTCGATCCAGAGATAGGGTAGCAATGTGTGCACAAAGCATCATTCAGGTGAATATGATACTACTTACTTTGTATCTCAAATCTCATTTTATGTGCCGCAACTATTACTCTTTTATGTACTATAGAAGAATATTACAAACAAAATTCTGTCACGTGTTACACGGTTATATAACAACGTTACAGCAGACTCTACAACAGACAGATTTAGTTCAACCACTGTCTATAAAACTCATGTATTCTGATACTTTAATAATGTAACTGAACGATGACTGATTTATCTTAATATCTTTGTTTTACATTTACCTAGGTTATCTATGCTAGGTTATAACTGTACATTGTTTTGTTTGTTTTTATTATACCTATGCTCTTTGTGATAATTTATAACTGTATCATTTGTTAATTCAGCAGGTACAAAAATGTACTCTTACTAACTGAACTGTATGTATTGTTTTATGCAACCTGTTACTGGGCCTTGTTGGTTCTGTAGATGAATAAATAAATAAATAATAAATTTCAAATAGGGCAAAAATTAAACTTCGCGTGAACAATCTAATTATTTGGTGTACTGGTGCATATCTCCATTACTAAACAGCTATGTAAGATTTTAATGTGGCTAAAATGTTTGTACTAGCAAAAATATAATATTGGAATCAACGGGAAACAGAAACAAAATGTGTTTTTGTTCATCAGAACGAAACTAACCGGGTGAGCCTCATTTTAGAATGTGTGTTTGGAGGAAGCAAAATGGGGAAAGATTTTCATGTCTATCAAAAGTCGTAGCGATTTCTGTGTGTTAATGAGTATCCACATCATAAGGTGATATTGTAAGGCCCGATATTTAACAGCTATTATTATACCTCATATAAATTCGTAATGTTTTCATTGGTTGACAGCCTGTCACGTGTCATTCTACAAATCGTGATGTTTAGTCATGCAGTCATGATGCAGTCATATCTTGCCTTACCGTTGAATAAATGTCATGTGCCACGGCAGAGCGTTGAACATGACAAACTGTTCCACGGCGACATCTTCCGGACCAAGAGTTGCCTCCATAGTGCGCGCGCCAACATAATCCCCGAACCGAAGATTGGTGTGTATCTTCGTCGACCTGATGTGTATACGTCGGCCCGTTGGTGATAGAAATTAGTGAATGTGATTTGGTAATTGACTAAAATAAATTTGGCATCTTTTGAAAGGTACGTAAGATCACCGAGAACGTTACTCATCCGAATTATGCGATTGAGTCGACAAACAAGCCGAGATCGAACAGTTGATCTTGACACGGCGTCTTGAAATCAACAGCGTCAACGGTCGCGCAGTGTTGAACACGATATGCTTATCTCTCGCCACATGATTATAAAGTCCCCATTTTGTTCAAATAGGACATTAGGTATAATAAAACAACTATTGCATGTTATAGAATGGGACATCACGATTTGTCAGGTCTCGACAAGTGATGTACAACTCGCGCTACGCGCTCGTTGTACATCACTTGTCTCGAGCTGACAAATCGTGATGTCGCACTCCATCACATGCAATACTTGTATAATATTCGTCACAGTTGAATGATTGAAGGAAAATCATCTATGTTAGAGATCGAGATTTCAGTCGCCATTTTAGCATGCTGTCTAAAATTTCGATTTCCTTTGTTCTTTTACAAGCGTGTCTCTCGTGGTAAATATTGTCACTAAACAAGATAAGCGCGCTAGTTTAACGGGGAAAACGGGGGTTTTGTTGAAAAATTTTACCTAGCTGGTTGAAATATGCGAAACTCTAAATACCCCTACTCATTTTTTTACTGCTAACTGTCTACCATGTCTACCTTTCGATTATTGACGTGATAATTATTTTGAGGGTGTCGACTGGGTACTAAATGCTGGATCTGACGCTTATACTAACTGATCTACTATGACGGTTACCATTAAGTTCAGGTGAACGCCTTAAGTTTATTTTTCTGTGTGGTCATATGACCTATTGTCAATACGTCGTCATCGTTTTCCGCCATCCTTTCAATGTTGCATTTAATTGTTGCCTGTATATGTTGAGATTCTACTGTGGACGTTTCGTTTGAGGCTTGCCCTCTGCACAAATCATTGTGGTTCTGTGACTTGTAAACATGGCGGCGAATGAAGCGCTTGGTCGGCGTCGGGCCTCGACCGTATTTGTTCTGAACAGGAACTTGCGTTCTATAAATTCTCCCTCGTTTGGGCCGTTGTTTTTTATATCTGCCGGCATCGATCCATCACCATTTTAATACAGCGTTTAATTGGAAATTAAACGTGAAGATTACTCAGTGATAAGGATGTTACAACATGAACACCACGCTGTCTCGCTAATTCTATTCGAAACTAATGACCGTTCTTCCGTTTGAAAAACGTGGGCGCCTGCAAAACCTGTGTCATAATTATATTTTCTTCAGTACCTTTCGAAAATTGGGTCCAATACATGTACCTCCTTAGCCGAGGTTTTCTTCATTCACTTTCGAAAGTTTGATTCGATACCACCTTAGTCGAGCATTAAGGATATGATGATTATCACTGTCATACATGTAGTTACCAGGTTACTGGGTCATTTCAGTTCTGTGTGCAGTGAGTATTAACATAGATACAGAATATATCGCATGACAGTGCGGATAAACATACAAAACTATCGATTACCCGTGGCATTGGGACACGCACCGAATGCCTCCAAAACATTAGCAACAAATTGCAGAACAAATGGCATTTACACAATCTCGAGTGATGGGCCGGATTTTCTTACCATTTTCTTCACAAGCCAATTAATATGTCACATTTCCATTTGAAAATTTGTATTGATCAATCAAATGTCTTAGAACTGAAAGATATCCCGTGATGCACCTCATTGTCTCTATAAAACCCTGTTCAGATCAGATTAAACTCCGCCAGAATATTTGATCATATGTTATCGCGTTTACTCTTCTGTGAAAGCTGGCGTGATATCCTAGATCCATTTAATAGATTGAAGATTGCACTTAGCGTAACCCAAGAAAGGGACCACATGATATTTGTTTCTTCTCATGAATAGCACATTTACTATTGTTCGAAGAGATTGAACACCAGAATTAAAGGTGAATTTGATGCCTACGAGTAAGTCTGTCGGTGGTCATAATTGTTATTTAATGGATAGAGGCACGCGTCCCACTCTACCAAACGCTAACAAGCTACATAACAGGCTATTCCATTGATGTATGTCAGTTTCGGATCCACAGTTTTGTGTCAAACTAATTCGACTGATCAGGATATCGCCATTCACTTGCCAATAATATATTGTGGATGCCATTTATGGAATTCAGCTTACGTTGCATTTCGCTAGACTATTCGATTATACACATGTACGTTCGACATCTTTGAGGACTTCTGGTGCTTCAAGGACACTGTTGTGGAATATCGCATTTTATCGCATTTGGCCCAGCACAAGATATCATGTGCACGATAGCCGCCCACTATTTGATCTCAAGATAGATAACCAACGAAAAATAGTATAAAATTAATGTAATGAATCATAATATCGAATCATGTACCCTATGGTTATATTCTGTAATAATCTGAAGATCTAGTCGTATTTCCACCACACTCATGTGTTTTACCAAATAACATTATTACATCTAAGGAAGGAAGCCCAGGTGGCATCTAATTCCATTAGATGCTACCTGGGCCTTCGTGACCAAACTTAGAATCATCCTATTGCAGTGCGATCTATTCTAGGGGTTTTACCGCTGTAAACAAGAAATTGTTTCTTAAAGCACTGTCGACAAACAATCTCGGCTATAGTTATATGTTATTGGATTGTACGGTGCTGTATGGCCGAGTCGTGGGCGTGAATGAATGAACGAGCTTGTGATTCCCCATACAACACTGCACAACCCAATAACGTATTTATCACACACTTTTGAGACAAAAATTGAAGAATGAAACAGTTTAAAAATTTCTTATTCAGTTATGTTGAATGTCACAAATGGCAGATCGCCAGCGCTCTGACCACGCAGCTGCGGGTGTTGGACACATGTTGTCTGCAAACAGCAACTGTCCAGCATACATTTATATCCAATAATATAAATGTTGGACACATGTAATCATATACACACAAATCGGGGGAAACCACACAGGTTTATACAATATATCTTATTTAGTAATAATGGTCGAGTTAAGAATTGCCCTAAATTCTATGGCGGTTTGCAAACTAACTTGCCCTAACATTTCCTTACTCACAAAGTTTTCACATGCAGAGATTATTGTCAATGTTGACGTTGGTTATTAAACCATTTACTACATGCTTACATGTATTTTGAAGTAAATGTTTTACAGAATGGCAGGAGCTGACGCTGATATTAGACAAATATCGTTTTCAATACGAATTGACGCTGTTGTAATGAATTTGAATGTTGCAGAAAGGACACACTCGGGATTTCCGATACATTTAAAATTTTCAAATAAATCTCAACAAAAGGAACCTTTTTTTCCTTAATCCAAGCAATCAAATATGTAAAATGCAGATGCTGATGCCGCTCCTTTCATTATCGACCATAAAGCACAATTTTACCGTTCAGTACTACGCTTGCGGGGTTGAAGCTATCTCATTTTTATCCACTGGCGAGGCCTCTTTCAGAATTGATACAAATCCGACAGTTTTCATCAACAGATAATTGATTATTTTAGTTTGGAATTTGACAAAACAATCTCCGAGGACTAAGTATATCAAATGAATGATTAAGAATAGCCGAAATGCAAAATACATCAGTCATATTTAGACAGACGATATTTCGGATTTGGAAAGGAAACTTTGATCTGATACCCCGATCCGTATACTATGGATATGTATATATCAAATCGCAATGCCCGGTATAGATCATCTACTCTGATTCATCTACTCTAGAATCATTTAACAGTCGACCATTTGCGCTACTGAATATCATCATCCTACAGAAGAGGGTATTTTGATCTTTCAGGAGCATGCATAGCGATGTTATCAATGCACACCATGTGCACGGCTTTACCAGATTCGGTGTGCCTAGGAGCGGTATGAATGTCTTTTTGAGGTACTCATCACGACCTAAGTTAATTGGGCCAGAAGTTTTTGGATCAAAATTCGACTCAAGAATTTTGGGCACAAGCTTACGTGCAGATTACAACAGCCGTCGGTCTCAATATTGCCATATTACGAAAGTGATAATTATCTCGAACATGCAATTATCGAAAGTAAATCCTTCGACTTGACCATAATTTGACAATTAGCAGTTTTCTTCAAGCCTGTGTACACATGGATATACGATTCAAAGGTGCTAACTGTATCATATTGCATTTACAGATGATTGGTTAGATGAAAATAATTAAAATCGTTTAAAATATAATTTTAGTCGCGCTTTTCAGCTTACAAAAAGTCCAGTTAATGCACAGTATCATCCGAATATATAATATGCTGTAGGAATAATAAATCAACAGCGTTTTTATTTGAGACCAGTTTCCGTTAATTTCCCCGCAATCATGGGATGGCATGTTATTCCTTTACCAACGCGGCTGCAGGAATACGAAAATCAGTACGACGACGGAATCGATTCCTAAGAATTAATGCGCATGGTTTGGAGACACGATGTGATAGTATTGATTGGGGATTGTTTTCTCTTTCATTCTTTTACTCTGTGGATTAGCATTAATCTATATAACCTTCTTATTATGATCTTTTTTAAAAAATCAATATAGAAAGTTAAGCATTAAGGAGCCGTGCAAGTTTAAAGTGAATAATTGATAATAATGAAGGTTCTTTGTGAGACCTTCCACTGTGGTCGCAGACGTCGATACAAATCACTTTTGGTATAGCTAAAAAAAACCCGCCCAGTCAAATCATATTAAACGAATAACAATAGTATACCAGATATTAATTGTCGACCAGCGAAATGGCATCCTAAAATTAATGATGATTCAGGTCCGCGGGATGGAAAACATTTGCTATCTAATTCCACACAAAAGCGTGCGTATCATCTGTACATATTGGCAATCCTTCGTCTATGGTTCATTGCGAATACAGAATCACAAAACGTTAGATAGCGTAGATCCATAACTTGGGTTATCTCTATCCAAATTCAGCCTGAATTTAAGGAAGTCGCCAGCAGTCCATACCAACGTCATATTGCAACATATATTTTGATGACTGCGAAGGATTTATATACCGAATACTTGACCAGGGCGACTGTTACAAAGCGGACATAATCCTCAAACCGGCGATGCTGAGACTTGTGTATATCTGTGTTAAAAAATGGTCCCACATTTTCCTTTTACTTGCTTTAGCCCTATCTGGCCTGGGCTTTTTGGGACGTTTCCTGGCCTGGGTCGGGGGGGGCGAAATGGCCCCCACCTAATTATTTTTCTTACCCCTTGAGCTAGGGAGCTGAAACTTACCACACTATACCCTTTGGTTAAGATCTTCCAGAAAGTGTAAAAAAATTCAAGATGGCCGCTTTGATGACGTCACAGTGACGCCATTTTTAAAAACGACATTTTTGTCGATTTTTCAGTCGGATTTTCTGAACTTTTTATTTATGCAATTTCTCCGCAAAAAACTGCATGATAAATTAGTAAATATTAATGTGATGTGAAATAAAATAGTTTTTGCCCACTCTTCATCGCGGAAAAGCAGAAATTTTGAAGAAATATCGCTTTTCTGGTATCCTACGTGGCCGCTATCTTGAATTTACCCATGCTTCTTTGCTCGCGGGGCTATGCAAATAGGCTCAATATGACTCCAATATGATAAACTATAAAGTCAAGGCGTTTCATCTCTTCATTTTTTGTCGTTCCGGAGATAGCGCAAAAAGTTTGGTGGGGGGGGGGGGAGGGGGCATTTCGTCCCCCGCCCAGGCTAGGTAGTGTTAATCCTACCAGGCATGTGTTTTTGGGAATCTATGCAGATCTGGGGAAAAGGGCGAAATATGTGATTTCGCCCTTTTCCCCAGATCTGCATAGATTCCCAAAAACATATATTTCTTACCCTTCAATCTAGGGGTGCGCATATTATCACACTATACCCTTTGGTTTTTACCTTTCTGGTACCCAAACATGGATGTCATATTGAATTTAACCGTGATCCTGTGTCCAAGGATTATACAAGTATGTTCAAAATGATCCCAGTATGATAAACTACAACGTCAGGTTGTATCAGCTGTCAATATTGTTTTCCATCCCGAGAAAGGGTAGCAATGTGTGCATAGAGCATTATTTCAGGCAAATGTGACAGCACTTATATTTTATCTCCAATCTCATTTTATGTACCGCAACCATTTCTCTTTTATTTACTAAATAAAGGAATATTACAAACAAAATTTTATCACATGTTACACGGTTATATAACAGCTGTACAGTAGACTGTACAACAAACAGTTTTAGTTCGGCCACTGTCTTTAAAACTGACCGATCTATCTTAATATCTTTGTTTTACATTTACCTATGCTATCTATGATAATTTATAACTGTACATTATTTGTTTGACGTATACCTATACCTGTACCTGATCTATGATAATTTATAACTGTATACGGTGAATCACTTGTTAATCCAGCACGTACAATAAAGTACACTTACTATAAATTGCACTGCTGATATTGTTTTATGAAACCTATTACTGAGCCTTGTGAGTGTAGATTCTCTGTACGACTAAATTAATAAATAATAAATTTCAAATAGGGAAAAGTTTAACTTCGCATGAATAATCTAATTCTTTGATATAATAAAAGTAAATGTTCATTACTTGAGAACAATGTACGATTTGAGTATGGCTAAAATGTTTATACTATAAAAAGTATCATATAGGGATAAATGGAAAACGTAAACAAAATGTGTCTTTGTGCATTAGAAACGATTAATCGGGTGAGCCTCAGTCGTAAATGTGTGTTTACACGAAGCAAAGCGATTCACGTGTTATATGAAAATTACGGAAAAGATTTTCATTTCTACCTAAAATTGTAACGATTTCCCTAATATTTCTGTGTTAATGCGAGACAAGCTCTCCCTAGCTGTGTTAATGTGAGACAAGCTCTCCCTAGCTGTGTTAATGCGAGACAAGCTCTCCCTAGCTGTGTTAATGCGAGACAAGCTCTCCCTAGCTGTGTTAATGCGAGACAAGCTCTCCCTAGCTGTGTTAATACGAGACAAGTGAGTGAGTGAGTAGGATTTAACGTCGTTTTTCAACATTGTTTCAGTCATATCACGACGGTGCCTACATGTGCCAGAACACGAGAGTGTCCACAGTTCCTATTATTCTGGACACTGATCAGCCCAGTCAGTACAGCACCCGGTCACCCATCCAAGTATTGACCGAGCTCAACGCTGCTTAACTTCGGTGATCTGACGAGAACCGGTGTGCCCAACGTAATGCGAGACAAGCTCTCCCTAGCTGTGTTAATGCGAGACAAGCTCTCCCTAGCTGTGTTAATAAGCATCCAAAGCATTTCATTTTTATCATGTGTATATTAAATTGTATTAATGCATGTCAAATGATTCCAGGAAAATCATCTGTGTTAAAAATGAAGATTCCAATGGCCATTTTAGCATGCGGTCTAACACTTTGGATTCCCATTATTTCTTCACGGGCCTCTCTCTCGAGACAAAGGCTGTGAGTAAACAAGATACAGGCGCTATAGTTTCACTCGAAACTGACATATTTGGTTTTGTTTAAACTTTTACCTACATGTAGCTGGTTGAAATATACGAAACTGTGAAACAATAGAACTCTAATGCTAACTGTCTACCATATAAAGGCCTTTCGATTATTGACGTGGGAATTATTTTGGGGGTGTCGACTGGGTATTAAATGCTGGATCTGACGCTTATACTAACTGATCTACTATGCACCTGGAACTGCAATAATGGTCAAAGTTGATATCGACTATGTCTGAGGAAACAATTAGACCGAATGTCACGATACTTTATCGAAAACAATCAACATATCGGTGCTTACGGATACCCTTAAGTCCAGACGTATGCCTAACGAATAGGAAATTCAAGCCGTACGACGTCGGGCATTGCAGGTTAGATTTTCTGGGTATTCTTGCATTTACCAGGTTTAGCCAATGTTGAGGCGTTTATTCCATTAGACGTCCACGATGCTCATGTATCAACATCAGATGAGTTATTTATATGAGCTGATCTGTCATCACAGCTCCCCAGCTAGCGGATCTAATTCAACTTAAGCCGGTGCTATGGGCCGTGCGGATACTTCACTGTCTTCACATGAATAACTGCAATAAAAGCGCGGCTGATATACTAAGGCTACGTCCGAGTATCCACCGTATTCTCGGGTCGGAATGTGAGGTGCCGAGGGAAGCTTACTGTAGAACCATATGGTTGCTTCTTAGTCGCCAGACGTCGTCAATTTTTCCCACCTCTTGCATATCGCTCCAATTTATTACCTGTATATTGTAGGATTCTGCTGGTGGGCTGTTACTCCCCGAGGTCACCTTCTGCCCATGTCATGGCGTATCACGTTGGACACATCGGTTCTCGTCAGATCACCGAAGTTAAGCAACGTTGAGCTCGATCAAAACTTGGACGGGTGACCGAGTGCTGTACTGGCTGGGTTGATCAGTGTCCAGGACAACAGGAACTGTGGACATTCTCGTGTTCGGGCACATGCATGCACCGACGTGATATGACTGAAAAATGTTGAAAACGATGTTAAATCCTACTTACACACACTCGACAAATATATGTAGGTTTATAGTTTTGGTGGGAAATTTAAGCCGTACGACATCGAGCATTACAGGTTAGTTTTTCTGGGTATTCTTGCATTCACCAGGTTTATCCAATGTTGAGGCGTTCATTCCATCAGGAGTTCACGATGGACATCATATGAGTTATTTATTTGAGCTGATCTGTCATCACAGCTCCCGAGCTAGCGTATCTAATTCCGCTTAAGCCGGTGCTAGGAGCCGTGTGGGTACTTCATTTTCTTCACATGAACAATCGCAATAAAAGCGCAGCTGAGATACTAAATCTACGTAGAATCCACCGTTTTCTTGGATCAGAATGTGAGGTGCTGAAGGAAGCTTTCCTGTAGAGTCATATGGTTGCTTTTTAGTCGCCAGACGTCAATTGTTCTTACCTTTTGCATAGCGCTCCAAACCAGTATATTTGTCTACGGGGTCATATGACCTAGTGTCAGTACGCCATCATCGTTTTCCGCCACCCTTTTAATGTTGTGTTTAATTGTTGCCTGTTTATGGTGAGATTATACTGTGGACGTTTCGACCTTGAGGCTTGTCCTATACTCAAATCAGTGTGATTGTTGTTTTGCGATTTGTATACATGTCGGAGAATGGAGCGCTTTGTCGGCGTCGGGCCTGGACCGTAATTGGTCTGAACAGGACCGTGCATTCTGTAAATAGTCGCTCATTTGGGCCCTTTTTATATCTGGCGGTGACATAGTTCATCATGTTCCATCAGATGACTTAGCTCTGAAACATTTGCATCTAATTCTCCTCAATCCGGTCCTAGAGGCCGTGTGATAATGTCACTCGATTTGGTCACATGAAGTTGGTCAATAAACGCGTGGCTGGGATACAAATATTGTCAGTACGCCGGCATCGCTTTCCACCAGCCTTTTAATGCTGCGTTTAATTGGACATGCATTGGGAAATATACTCAGTGATAAGGATGTTACAACATGAACACCACGTTGTTTCACTAATGCTATTTGAAACTAATGACCGTTCTTCCGTTGAAATAGGCGCGGGTGCCTGCAAAACCAGTGTCATAATTATATTTTCTTTAATACCTTTCGAATATTGGATCCAATACATGTACCACCTCTGTCGAGCATTTCTTCACTGTCTTTCCGGTACCATCTTAGTTGAGCATTACAACGTATGAACCAATGTACTTCAAGATCCTCATGGTACTCATATGAACAGTCACAATCAAAGCGTGACTGAGATACATCATTCTTTAGATGAGGGCTTTACAACGAATATTATGGATTAAGAATACTGATCATGTCTTGCCGGCATCATTGAAAACTGTTGACCGCTTCTCTATTGCAGGAAACAAGCTTATGTTTATGTATACTATGATTGTCTTTTTGAATTTGGTGCTAATACTGTTACATGGAATATGTCTTTGGATTATGGACGCGGATATTCTCTAATGGACGACGGCTGAATTATGAATGACGGACCACACGCTTGTAAGTACAGATATGATGATTATCGCTGTCATACATGTAGCTGCTAGGTTGAATCAATTCAGTTCTGTGTTTAGTGAGTAACATAGATGCAGAATATATCGCATGCCAACGCGGATAAACATACAAAAATATCGATTACCTGTGGCATTGAGACACACCGAAATGCCACTAAAACAGTAGCAGCAAATTGCAGAGGAAATGGCATAAAAAACCTCGGGTGATCGGCTGGATTTTCTTCCCATTTTCTTCACAAACCAATTAATATGTCACAGTTCCATTTGAAAATTTGTATTGACCAATCAAATGTTTTAGAACTGAAAGATATCCCGTGATGCATCGCGTTGTTTCTATAAAATTTTGTTCAAATCCGATTAAACTCTACAGTATATTTGAGCATATGTTATCCTGTTTACTCTTCCGGGAAGGATGTCGTGATATCGTAGATCCATCTAATAGATTGAGGATTGCGCTTAGCGTAACCCAAGAAAGGGATTATATGGTATTTTAATGAGGATGATCATGTTGGAATCCCTAATAGCGATTTCAGACCCTCTATCTGTGCTTATGTGCGAAAACTGTTTCAATCAACAAACTTGATGAATTTGACGTTTCGATGAAGCCATGATTAGGCGATGTAGAATCGACCATACACGATTGACCCACGAACATTTACTAAAGAAGGAACCAGCCCCAATGTGTATTCCATACCAGGAAGATGTCACAGTGAAACACGTTTTAATCGACTGTATAGATTGTAAGAGATTCTTTCTATCAAGCAGCTACTTTAGGGGATCTTTTTGGTCGGGTGAAAGAAGACTGTATTTTCGGTTATTTGAGAGAAATCGGTTTGTTGTATACATTGTATAATTTATGTATATGTTTTAGGTGTGTTGTGTTGAATGCTCCTGGGTTGCTTGGTTTTTAGCTTGTTTTTGTTGAAATACTTAGAATTTTGTTTGGTCGTCGCTGTATAGCTTATATATTGCTAAACGCGAGGTTAAACTGTAATTCTCTATCTCTCTCTCCCCCCTTGTGTCGTTTCATAAATAACACATTTGTTATTGTTCTAAGAGATTGGACACCAGAAATACAGGTGAATTTGATGCCTACGAGTGAGTCTGTCGGTGGTCAGTATTGTTATTTAGTTGATAGAGGCACGCGTCCCACTCTACCAAACCCTATAACAGGCAACATTACAGGTTATTCGATTGATGTATGTCAGTGTCCGATCCACAGTTTTGTGTCAAACTGATCCGGTTGATCAGGATATCGCCATTCACTCGCCAACAATATATTGTGGATGTCAGTCATGGAATTAAGCTTACATTGTACTTAGCTAGACTATTCGATTATATGTTCTCACTCTTTCAGGAATTATGTTATCGTGCTTCGTGGACACTGTTGTGAGATATTATACAGATATTGCATGCTGTGAGGTGTGATATCACGATTTGTCAGCTCGAGAAGGTGATGTTCAACGAGTGCGGAGCACGAGTTGAACATCACCTTCGAGAGCTGACAAATCGTGATATCACACCTCAAAGCATGCAATATCTGTTTTATTATACCGAAAAAGCCATAAACAATACAAATAGACCTACAGTGTAAAGAGAAAAACCAAGGCAGCGAAAACCTAACGTAAAACGCTTTCTGTCTGTACACGCCATGGTGATTACAGCGGAATGACAGCACAACATACGACAATGCTACGAAAGAGTCTGTTCACGGGTGATAACTGCGCGAGATCGTGTGACATTGCCTCTGCCGTGTGACGTCAGCGCGTGACCGTGTGATATCGGCGCGAGATCGTGGGACATCACATTGACGAGCTGTTTTTTCCATAAGACATCGAGAATTGCGGAATATCACGTGATGGTGTCTCAACCAATTAAAATAAACGAATACACAGTGAGACATAATAATGCCTTTTATCGCATTTGGCCCAGCACAATATATTATGTACATGATAGCTGCCCACTATTTCTCATGATACATAACCAACGACAGATAGTATAAAATTGATGTAATGAATCATAATATCGAATCGTGTACCCTGTGGTTATATTCTGTATTGATCTGCAGATCTAGTCGTATATCACCGTCGACAAACAATCTCGGCTATCGTTATAGGTTATTGGATTGCACGGTGCTGTATGGCCGATTGTTGGCCGTAAGTGAACGAACGAACTTGCGATTCCCTTCCCTGAGTCCAGGCTGAGTCCATGATACACTGCATAATCTAATAACATATTTATTACACACTTTGACACAAATATTGAAGAATAAATGTAAACAGTTGAACAATTTCTTATTCAGTTATGTTGAATGTCACAAACGGCAGATCGCCAGTGATCTGATCATGCAGCTGCTGGTGCTGTACACCTGTCGTCTGCAAACAACAACTACCCATTATGCAGGCAATTATATCCAATATAAATGTTGGACACGTGTGATCACATACCAAAAAAGGTGGGGGAAACCACGCAGGTTTATAAAATATATATTATTTAGTAATAATGATCGATATAAGAATTGCACTAAATTCTATGGCGGTTTGCAAAATAACTTGTCCTAAGTTTTCACATGCAGAGATTATTGTCCACGTTGACGCTGGTTTTTAAACTATTTACTACATGCTTACATGTATTCTAAAGTAATAGTTTTACAGAATGGCACGATCTGATACATATACGTTCGTTGTCAAATATCGTTTGCAATACGAATTGACACTGTTTAATGAATTTGCATACTGCAGATAGGACACACTCGGGATTTGCGATACAAGTAAAATTTTCAAATAATTCTCAACATCAGGTATAGTCCATAACATCATAATCCAAACAATCAAATAAGGAAAATGCAGATGGTGATGCCACTCCTTTCATTATCGAGCATACATCGCAATTTTACCGTTCAGCACTACGCTTGCCTGGTTGAAGCTATCTCATTTTTATCCATTGGCGAGGCCTTTTTCAGAATTGATACAGAAATTTACACCTTTATGAATCAGACAATTTTTATCACCAGATAAAACATTTTTTTTGTGTGTGGACTTTGCCAATTATAACTTCGATATCAATATATATCAATTTATAGCAGAAAAACCCTCTGAGGACTAAGTATATCAAATAAATGGTTAAGAATAGCCGAAATGCAAAACAGATTAGTCATATTCAGACAGACAATATTTCGGGTTTGGGAAGAAAACTTTGATCTGTGTACAAATGTGTACATATCAAATCGCAATGCCCGGTATAGATCATCTACTCTGATTCACGACCGCCTCCAGTCAATTATTGTAATTTATTTATTTATTTGCCATATTTCTGAATAGCAGAGCCATCAGTGGCGAAGCTGTGTTCTTCCTGTGTCTGCTGGACTGTGACAACAAAAAATAGCAATATCACAGGTAAACAACGAACATTTATGGCATATAATAATGTGTAAAATTATATAGGCACTGTTATTACTGATCTATATATACTGATCGACTGTATAGATTTCACGATTGTAAGGGATCCTTTTAATCAAGCAGCGGCTTTAGAAGATCTTTTAGTCGGGTAAAAGAAGACTGTATTTTGGGTTGTTTGAGACAAATCGGTTTGTTATACAAATTGTAATGCGTGTACATGTTTTTTATGTGTTGTGTTGATTGCTTCTGGATTGCTGGGTTATTAACTTGTTCTTGTTGGAATACTTAGATTTTTTTTTGTTCTTCACTATATAGATGAAATATTGCTGAACGCGTCTTTAAACCTATATTCGCGCTCTCTCTCTCATTCAAATCAGTTATCGTATAACATATTGCAGTAATACAATCCTACACGTAGGCCAATTCTGTTAAGATATATAGTCGATGAGAACCACTAGATAAGAATAATAAAATGTAAAAATATGGATAATTTATCATGTACCATTGCCATATAATTCATTTTTTAAACTCCATTTGATATGAACGTTGTTATGTCAGTGACGGTTTTACAAGTATTGGAAAGTTCATCAAAACATTGTGATGCCTGATAAGAGAAAAATCTGTTTCCATATTCCGTTTTTATTTTCACTAAATAAATATATCTGTTGACTGCCTTACGGGTATTGTAAGAACGCACAGAATAGTAAGGCATCAGCAGGTCACATTAGGTAATTAGGGGCTCCGTCATGTGTGATTTTATAACTTAAAATGCTCAAATTATTTTTCCATCGTATTTCCAACGGGCATCACTTAAGCCTGTTTAATACTTCTGGAATGGAGGTTTCCCCTATTTTGCAGAATCGTTGTAGTCAATATTGAGGAAAGACTCTTCTTCTCACTTGTGGTCGAGAGTACTTTGCGGCTTTCTTTACAGAGCCAATTGATTGAAATTGAAAGTATTAAACTTAAGTTCATAAATCTTTCATGGTTTTTCATATGTGGCGCTACCTGGGTATTATTATACAATGTTTGGGCCGGTTCAAAAATGCCAGGCATTGCCCAACATGTATAAAATAATAAGGAATTAGATCCATCCGTAATCGTAATACCTTACGGTACGGCATTGTTAGAACAATACAATAAGCCAAGTGTGCATAAAAAAGTGACAAAAATAGCTCAAGCTAGTTTCTGGAATGAGGGAAGCTGTCAACATTTTCCAATAATGCCGCCATGACGCCAAAGTATGTCACCAAATCTGTATATAAGCGTCCAATCCGTCATTCAATATTCAGTCGTCGTCCATTAAAGAATTTCCGCGTCCTTAACCCAAAGACATATTTCATAAAGCAGCATTTGTACCAAATTCAAAAAAAGAAAAAGATAACAACAATCATAGTATAAACAAAAATAGGCTAGTTTCCTGCAAGAGAGAATCAGTCAAAAGTTTTCAATGATGTTAAGAAGAGGCCGTGTGGATACTTCATAGTCTCCACATGTCTCAGCCTGGCATTTATTGCGATTGTTCGTGTGGAGACTATGAATTATCTCCACGGCCCCTAGCATCGGCTTAAGCGGAATTAGATACGCTAGTTCGGAAGTTGTGATGACAGATCAGCTCAAACAACTCATCTGATATTAATGGATGAGCGCTGAGGGCGTCTGATGGAATACACGCCTAGTCGTGTGGTAAACACGGTAAATGCAACAATTTCCAGAAAAACTGTTTCCTGAAAAAATAGGGAAGATTCGTCGCAGGAAGAAAGCTGTTGTGATTGCAGGAGTCCATCAAATTTGTCAGAGTTAATACGAACCCCATTACTGTTGTCGACCAGACAAGAGCTAAGTTAACACACATATGTCGGTCTGTGGTGTTACAATACTGTTTAGATATCATCAACACTCACCCGGGATGCTCAATACTGGCTCGTGGATTCAGGTTTCTTGTGCAATTACTGTATCGTGGTCATAGAGACTGTCTGGCAAGGTACAATATATGCCCATCTTGTCTCGCGAAAAGGCTTCCCGGTGGGATATTTGAATTCCACAAGGAGCATATTCCATCCAATTGAAATAAAATAGTAGAAATTGATGGCAAGTTGTCCCGGAAATCGTCTCATAAATGAGTAGTTAACGTCTAATTTCCTGTCAATTTCCGGACTCTCAGCCTATATTGGAGTACTTCAAATGAATTCTTCCAGATTCACATTTTAGGAACGAAATTGTCCTTCCAGTGTGGTGTTGAATTGTCACTAGCTTTGTGTGCGTGTGTGTGTGTGTGTGTGTGTGTGTGTGTTGGTGTGTTGGGGGAGGGTGTTAATGTCTGTATTTTTCTATTATGGAAGGGAACTCATCATGGATGACGGAAGGCTGTTGATTTTCAGATCTGAGTAAGTGGATGTGTTGCTCTGGTTTGAAATTTAATGGAAGCGTTAGAATCAGAGGCGTCACCTCCGACACTCAATATTCAGCAGACGTCCACAAACGAATTTCCGCGCCAATAATCGATATACCTTTATCGCACGACAATGAGCATCAGTTCCAAACAGATACGAAATAAAAATTAAAGTTGGTCTTCAAAGACCACTTATCCTTGTGATTAATGACCTCAGAGTATGGGGACTCTTTAATGTGGCCGCCAAATGTAGACTAATTTCATGCCATTCTCTTTAATAATTTTTGGTTAAAAAAAAATTAATTTATTTTACATATTTAAAATTCACCAAAAATCGGATTAAACTTGGGAGGTTCCGCTCGAGGTTTTAATATTTCTCCGTTCGAATACCGTCAAAGCTTAACGATGAAAAAGGCTTTTTCGATTCATTCTACAGTTTCAGTAACAGCAATACCATGAATCTTTGGTATTTGTTATTTGAATGTTTCAATACATGATTTTCTCTCCATACTCGATATGTTACAAATTCAGTACAGATCAAAATTTTCCAATAAACCTGAGGGGTCCAGCATTGCTTTTCAATTTGAAAACGTAGTAAGATCCGCGAATGCCCTGTTGTTTCCGTAAATTTCACTCTATGCGTCACAGCTTGCGCGAGCCACCTGAATACATAACTTGATACTTGATTATAGAAACAACTTATAAACAACAGTCCTTCGCGGGATATCTTCCAGTTTGAAATTTGTTGGGCAAATCAAATTTTCAAAAATAAATCCGGAATATTCATTGGCCTGTGGAAAAAGTTGGAAGAAATACCAGCCAATCGTCCTTGTAACGGTTCTTCGATATCCTGCGATGTTCTATTCGCCAGAGCATTCCCATGGCTTGAGCTAATATGCAAATTTTCAAAAATAAATCCGGAATATTCATTGGCCTGTGGAAAAAGTTGGAAGAAATACCAGCCAATCGTTCTTGTAAAGGTTCTCCGATATCCTGCGATGTTCTATTCGCCAGTGCAAAACACTTTTCATAAAAAATGAACTTCACGGAATATTTCTGAATTTAATGTCTAGGTAATCGTCAAATCAAATTATTATACCTCATCTCAGAATTGTTTATCCTGATTGGTCGAAACTCATTCACATTATATTCCGTATTTTCCAATATGAAATGTATAACACAAGAGATATCACACTTTCCTCAATGGTCAACTTTCTTGAACGATAGCGCACGATCTCAAGGCGCTAGCGCGGGGTTCCGAGGAGACAGTGCACGATCTCGCGCCAATAGCGCACTGTAGGCTGTAGCAGTTATCTCTCGTGTACATGTATACACTCTCGCTTGTTAACCGGTCGTCTGCTGAACCAATCAAATGACACAGACGAACTATTGCGTGTTCGGCGGGGAATGTTCAAAGCAACGGGCGTTTTAAGCTGCCAACCTATGAAGATTTAGAGAATATTTTGGAACAAAAAGGCAGTAAGTACACCAAAAGAGCCGCGGCGTATGCTATAAACTGCAACCTTTTTTTCTGGAGGAGTATTTGGGTACACCATGGGCAAACCGCGACAAGCTATCTCCGGATGAACTGGACAAGCAGCTGTTCGAATTATTCGCAGATGTTCGTAAGAAGGATGGGAATTACAACACATATAAGAGAAGTGGGAAGAGGTGGCGACATACTGACAGAGCCACATGACTTCACAATATAGTCTTCCGGTTAACCTATCCTAAAGCACATACCAAGAATCTAACGATTCGTGATATGTGTTGTATCTCAGGTACGCTTTTGTTGTACCTGTTCACGTAGCAACTTAGATGATATGACCACACGGCCTCCTAGCACCGGCATAAGCGGTATTAGATACAAATCTAGAGAGCTATGATGGAAATGCTCTGACAACTCGTATATTGATGATAGGTGAGCTGTTTCGCTGTGACAACTTGTACACCAAGGATTGGTGAGCTTTGTTGTCATCAGATGAAAATGACAGCATTTAACACAAAAGACTAGTATGTAAGGCCCGATGTCGACCCAGCATCAACTTCCCACAAATGCCAACATATATCAAAGACCAAAAGGTCTGTACAGGGGGCGGGCCTCGGGGATGAACGTCCACCAGCAGAATCTCGCCATATACAGGTAAAACTTACAACGCATATAAGGGAAGTGGGAAGAGGTGCCGACATACTGACAGAGCCACAAGACTTCACAGTATTGTCTTCCGGTTAACCTATCCTAAAGCACATACCAAGAATCTAACGATCCGTAATATGTGTTGTATCTCAGGTACGCTTTTATTCTATCTGTTCATATGGCAACTTGGATGATATGACCATACGGCCCCTAGCACCGAAATAAGCGGTATTAGATACAAATCTAGAGCGCTATGATGGAAATGCTCTGACAACTCGTATTTTGATAATTGGTGAGCTGTTTCCCTGTGACAACTCGTACACTGGAGATTGGTGAGCTGTATCGTCGTCAGATGAAAATGACAGCATTTAACACAAAAGACTAGTCCGTAAGGCCCGATGTCGACCCAGCATCAACTTCCCACAAATGCCAACATATATCAAAGACCAAAAGGTATGTACAGGGGGCGGGCCTCGGGGATGAAACGTTCCTGTTCATGTGGCAACTTGGATGATATGACCACACGGCCCTAGCACCGGCATAAGCGGTATTATATACAAATCTAGAGAGCTATGATGAAAAGAAATGCAATAGAACCGCATTACATTCTTTGTACGATATGTGCAAATAACTATAAGATTGACATTACCAGTGACCCCCGATTCGTTGTTGGTGTAGATATGTACAAAATTGTTATGGTTGACTTGAAAAGAGGACTAAACAGATTAAACACTATCCCGCTATCGCCGAAAACGACTTGAGAAAACTGCATTCCAGTGATTCCATGTCGCTCTAAGTCCCAATAGGTTGATAAATGAAATCTGATTCGACGTATGGTTACGCCCAACCAAGATCTGTTCAATGTTGACCTTGTACTACATGTCTGTGTGTCAGCTGCTATGACAATGCGTTACATATTAGTCTAAAGTGAATATTCTGATTTCTTTCTTGACTAGGACACCCTTTAAACACATAAAGAAGTATATTTCATAACTGCATGCGGGACGGAACGATCTGTGGCAGAGGCCGAAGGCGGAGAACTGAAAAAATAACAAAACATGGTACACGAATGCAGCCATAGATTTGAACACCCTAGGATACGTGATGCTGGCCCTATCAAGAGCGGAGTATCTCTCTGTGGTTTACACGAACCACTCGGTTGGTGCCACCATGGTGTCAACATTGGACCAAAGGAACTATAAAGCTCGACACATAATGACAATCAGTGGATCATGACAGGTCGAGTCACCCACAGGAGCTATGCTCAAGGCGTCACAGACTAACAAAAAGAGAACATGTTTGAACACTTGGGCAAAGCTGTGATCCGTATCCCAGACATGCCAGAGATGGATCATATCGCTGAACCCATCAGTGATACAGAGTGTGTGTTCTCCACATAAGGGGATGCTATATGCTGGCAGATCTCTCTTCCCCGATTGCTACATGCGCCACATCTGCAGGACAAGCCTGTCGACCAGTAGGGGAACGGGTCATATCTTCAGAATGTGTTGAATTTCGCAGGATTCAATGTAGCACCGTAAATGTAGTGTCGTTAATTTCAATTTTCATATTAAAATAAATTGTAACAAGCATTTGACTTTCATATTACCAGTGCTCCTAAGCTCCGAGAGAAAAAGTTGCAAAACTGAAGAAAAGTCATCCGTGTTTAAGGAAACCGCACCACTTAGAAGAGAAATGCATCCAAATACGAAAATGAAACCTATCTATCTAAAGAAAAAGCACCCAACCTGTAGGAAAAACACCATTCTCTGTTGCTAATACATCACCAACTAGCCACAGGAATGATGCTCTCTGAACTAGGAGCAGCAACTCTTGGAGAGAAAGTCACAGGCCTTCATGACATGTCCGTAATATCCCTTATCTGATAATACCACGAAGTTTATTGAACGACAAATGACAACGCCGGCCTTGTTGATTTCAATGTCAAACGGAATATCAGAAATGTTCTCGTAAATCGTGATATAAGGTTTTTGTTGGGCAAAAATTTACATGTACACCTCTATGAGGCGCCGTTTGTCACTTTCTGATTTAATCTACTGATTTATAAATATCGGGTATTTAGCAGTCGGATATATAAATATCGGGTATTTAGCAGTCGGATATATAAATTTGCAAAAAATGAGCGTGAAATAAACACCGAGTTCAGTCAATTTTAAATCCTATATCAGCGAATAAAATCCGAGAAAAATTTATAAATACCTATTTTGGATTTCAAGATATATATATCTCTCGCTGTGTTATTTCTGGGATATGAATTTCTCCACCATATATATATATATTCCTGATAAAGGATTTCTTATTTATATATCCAAGGTAACGTATCTTACTGATATATAAATATTTAAAAATGTGTAGTTGGGTATATATATATCCATCTTCATCTAACTCCGGATTTACAAATACTGAACTGAGAAAGTCTCATATATAGATATCCCAGTTATAATATGCTAATGAGTTGCGATACGTTTACCGCAAAAATGATGATGTCACACTAAGCCTCTTCAAGTGTACCAAGGGTCGGCAAACACCGCTCAATCATTCCGCTGATTCTCATGTGCGGTATTGTAAACACACGCTAATTTGTGGGTCATCTGTGAATATTATCGGGCAAATTCATTCAGGTACTTCTTACTTTTAACCAGCGTTATTCGCAGAAGCACAGAATTTATAGAAAGCTATTATTATTAGTATTCATTATGTCTTGCCCACGGATCACAAGGACTTTTGTCACCTGAAACACGAAATAGACAATATGATCTAAACCAACACCAAAATCGACGACGTCATCGGTTTTTGAGACTCATCAGCATACTATTAGCATACTATAAATAGGATATCTATATATGAGACTTTCTCAGTTCAGTATTTGTAAATCCGGAGTTAGACGAAGACTGGATATATATATACCCAACAGCACATTTTGAAATATTTATATATCAGTAAGATACGTTACCTCGGATATATAAATAAGAAATCGTTTGTCAGGAATATATATATATATATGTGGAGGAATTTATATCCCAGAAATAACACAACGAGAGATATATATATCTTGAAATCTAATATAGGTATTTATAAATATTTCTCGGATTTTATTCGCTGATATAGGATTTAAAATTGACTAAAGTCGGTGTTTAATTCACGCTCATTTTATGCACATTTATATATCCGACTGCTAAATACCCGATATTTATAAATCAGTAGATTAAATCAGAAAGTGACAAACGGCGCCTCATACACCTCTACATGGAAAGTTTGTTGTACATTTATGCTTTCAATACTGCTGCAGCTCCAGCGGATGACGCCACAAGCCGAGATTTTGGGGTTCTCAAAACGCTTTTACATAGGTCATGAAATATTTTTATTTACAGTCTTTATTTAAAATCTGATTCGCATTGTTCGTTGACCAACCTATCGTTTCAGAGAGAGAGAGAGAGAGAGAGAGAAAGACAGAGAGAGAGCGAATTGAGGTTTAATGTCGCGTTCAGCAATATTTCAACTATATAGCGACGATCAAACAGTATTCTAACAAAAAAATCAACATCCCAGCAATCCAAAAGTAATCAACACAACACACCAAAAGACATGCACATACACTAAACCTTATGCAACAAACCGATTTCTCTCAAATAACCTAAGATAGAGTCTTCTTTTAATCCGACTAAACGATCTTTTAAAGTAGCTGCTCGATAAAAAGAATCTCTTATAATCTTAAACTCTACACAACGTCTGTTAATGTTCTTGTTAACGTAACAAGGTCAATTATGTCCTCTTGTCATGTTCTGTAATTGTAATCATATTTCATATATTTGTTTTTGTATATTTATCTAGTTCTTTATCATGCACTGTAGTTCAGCCTATCTATACCTTTGTATTGTATTACGAATAATGATATTAACACTGAGAAGTATGCCCCACTCCCTAATTTAGTATCATTCCTTCCGTTTTTTGACAACGAAATCCCAACAGAAACTATTTACGACACTCCTGTGTCTTCTCCGATAAATCTGGCATTTTTAGATAACATGTGCTTCAATCCGCCAGAGTAAAACGACATTGATCCTTGTAATTCGTTGATTGATGATAACGATGTTGAAATAGCACACTGGAACAGTATTAATAGTAACCAGGCGAACTACTACACTGATATAGCTTTCCTCTCTGATACAAAAACTCCTCATGTTCAAAGCAATGGAAATACATTGTATTTTTTGCACTCAATAGTAGGAGCCTTACAGCATTTTTCAGAAATTATTGGGTTCATAGATGATTTAAAATTCCAATCCTCTCTTTTGGGATTTTCCGAAAGTTGACTAAATCCTAGTACCGAAAAACTATTTGTCATAACTGGCTATATACCATGTATAAAACAGAGGGGATGCCCTATTTTTTTATGTTAATCCCACCATACCTTGTGGGCCAAAATGACACCCTCTACCAGACTTTCTGCGCTATCTCCGGAGCGACAGAAAAATTGAGAGCTGACATTCCGTGACCTCATAGTTTATCACACTGGGGTCATTTTAAGCCATTTTGCATAACCCCCCGAGTAGAGTCTTATGGGTAAATTCGAGATGGCGGCCAACTGTGGTAACAGAAAAATGATGTTTTCATCATTTTTCTTCAAAATTGATGAAAATCACATTAAAATTCACCAATTTATCAAGCAGTTTTGCGGAGAAATTGCATTAATAAAAAATTCGAAAAATGTCTTTGAAAATGGCGTCACTGTGACGTCATCATAGTAGTAGAGCCTGACCCAAGGGTATAGTGTGGTAAGTTTCAGCTCCCTGGCTCAAGAGGTAAGAACAATAATTAGGGGGGGGGGGCGAAATGCCCCCTCCCCAGGCCGGGACAAGTCTGAAAAAGCCCAGGCCAGATAGGGTTAATGAGAATATAAAAAGCTGTAAACCTCGACAGGGTCTTTCAAGCTTTAATGAAGATAGCGCGTATGAAAATCCCTCTTCTCGGAAATAATATTAAATAACAAGAAATACATAGTGAGTTTATCCTACCGACCACCTGGCAAAAACGTAAATACTAGGCCTGGGGGGACGGACATGGCCCCCCTAATTATTTTTCTTACCCGTTGAGCTAGGGGCTGAAACTTACCACACTATACCCTTGGGTTAAACGCTACCAGAAAATGTAAAAAAATCCAAGATGGCCGCTTTGGTGACGACACAGTGAGGTCATTTTCAAAAACGGCATTTTTGGTCGATTTTTCGTTCAGATTTTGCGAATTTTTTATTTATGCAATTTCTGGGGAATAACTGCATGATAAATTAGTAAATATTAATGTCATGTGAAATTAAATAGTTTTTGCCCGCTTTTCGTCGCGGAAAAGCAGAAATTTTGAAGAAATGCGACAAAAACATCACTTTTCTGGTGCCCCACGTGGCCGCCGTCTTGAATTTTCTCATGATCCTCTGCTCGGAGGGTTTTGCAAATAGGCTCGAGATGATCCCAATATGATAAAGTCATGGAGTTCAGCTCTCCATTTTTCGTCGTTCCGGTGATAGCGCAGAAAGTTTGGTAGGGTTAATAGTTACCTGCTCTCAGTTCTCAAGTCACGTGATGTCCAAATATTTAATTGTGTATTGATGAGAGACATCAACATAGATCTTTGTAAAACAGACAGACACCAACCATCCAAAGACTATTTTGAAATAATAAAATCACCCTATTTCTTCCCGCTGATCGCAACGCCAACTAGAGCTCGAGAACGGACAGCAACACTTATAGACCATATATTCAAAAAAATTCACGAAGGCAACTTACAGTCAGGCATTTTTCTAACTGACATTACAGATCATTTCCCGATATTCCATATATTAAAAACAGTCTTTTGCATATTTGCCAACCTGCTCAACAAAGCATTACAACACATATAAGGGAAATGGGAAGCGGTGCCGACATACTGACAGAGCCACATGACTTCACAGTATGGACTTCTGGTTAACCTATTGCAAAGTACATACCAAGAATCTAACTATTTGTGATATGTGTTGTATCTCAGGTACGCTTTTATTGTACCTGGTCATGTGGCAACTTAGATGACATGACCACACGGCCCCTAGCGCCGGCATAAGCGGTATTAGATGCCGTAACCTACCGTAAAATCACCCCAGAAAAAAGTCTTATTTTTGCATAAAAGTCGTGAAACAGACTGAAGGGACATAGATGAACATTGTAATGACCCAAATATTTCGGTGAATGACATCTTCTCTCAATTTTATCCCATCTATAATGAATGCCTCCCAAAGACAACTTTCACAATCTGTACAAAAACGATTATTATATCTTGGATAACCTATGGAATATTGAACTCTATATATGAAAAAATAAGCTTCATCGACTACACCTTGTTACTTAGGATGGCACCATTCGCAAACATTATAAAGATTATGGAAACAAATTATATCATAGCATTAGATTTTCTAGAAAACAATACTTTGAATAAAAATTCAATGAAAGTAATCTGGACATTAGAGGAACATAGAAGGTATTAAACCAACTCTTCAATAAAATCAAAACCAAGCAAATCCCCGAGACAATTAACATAAATGGTGAGACAATAACAGACAACCGAACTATAGCTAACACATTTAATGAATACTTTAGTATAGTTGCCTCGAATCACGACAGTTAAATTCCATCATCATCGTCAAATTTCAATGATTATCTCGGTAACCCTGTTCCCAATCGTGTGTTCTCGTTTCGCCTACTCCTTTTGTTTATTTAAAAAAATTGGAGTAGGCGAAACGAGAAAAGGATAGGTGTGAAAATCGTGAACAATACGGGATTACCAGCAGGTAAAGTCGGGATTACCAGCGGGTAAAGTCGAGATTAACACGCTGGATATTAAGGGACTAATAAATTCAGTTTCCTTTTTTTTAAGAAAGATGGATATTTATTGAATATTTATATACAGGCAATAATGATGAAAACATATACAGTTGGATATATACAAGCAATGATGATAAAAACAAAACAGAATAATATACAAGCAATAATAATAAAAACAATACAGAACAATATATTACATGCACAATATATTACGAATTTATATTTGGTCGCCAAGGTGTAAAAGGTACGACGCACGGTCTGCAAATGCAACTGGTGTATATTTGTGGCATAGGGGTCAGTTCCTCTCGGGCTCTTTTCCGTATGATCCTTTTCACGTCTTCAATCTCTCGATGGAAAACGGGGACTTGGTGATTATGAACACTGTTGCCAACATTGGACAAGATGTTATCAACAGTGCATAATGTCGCCGACATCCTGAGAAGCAGCACTTCCAGGCTATCCAGTTTTCCTTCCTTCTGTTCACTCGGTACTTGAACCCATTCCACATTACAGTTTGTCCACCTCTCTTCGATGTAATGAATTCCAATCGAGTTTGCCGAGCCGCCATGTTGTATTACTGAAGCACCGATTTTGGTATGAATGATCCAGTGATTTTTTGATTGAAATTGTAGTTTAAGGGCCGCTTCCCATTCGGATTTCGCGGCCCATCAACTCAATGTTTTATTCGATTCTCGCGGTACATTACGTTGTTTATTGAATATCTTTTCCAGCGCTAAATATATAAATAAATAAATAGATAAATAGATAAATAATAAATAACAATGAGAGATTAGTAGGAGATATAAATAGAAGTAAATAGGAATCGCTATATGTACAAGTTCGTAAGTCTCTTTCTGTTTTTTTTTTTTTTTGTTAAGTTATATTGGTAATTGTGAGTTCACTGTAATCGCGTGTATGATTCCTTTGTCTTGGTACCCCATAGTACGCACAAAGCCGTCCAGAAAAAACTGGGAGAACCAGGGCGTCTTCAGGGTTCTTAGAGCCGACTTCCCGACTGACGCCCTCGGGAACAGGGGGGTCCTTCCAGAAATCTGTGCCTGTAACAATTGCTTGGAGTGTGTATTGGGGTACAGAACGGCAGGTCTACGTTCTATATTGCGTGAAAGTCAAAGGATCATATTCTGTGTCGAGGCGTCAGTTGGGTAACATCAAAGGGGTAGCGTGTCCGGAGTGGTCTAGGGTCGAGTATTCTGATTCTGGGTGTTCTTGCTATGCGGCGTTGTCACTCAAGGCGCTTTTAGTATTCTTGTAATCGTCATCCGTCTTCTGTTTTAGGTCTTGTCCAACTCGTCTATGGTCTTCGGTGTGCCTGTATCATATGAAATAGAAGGCTTGTAGTCATTCTTGTTTTCTATTGTTTTTCGATGCAATAATTTGATATATCTTCCTCACAACAACAGGCAACCCCCGACCGTCGGTCACATAATATGAATAGCAATATATAATTAAGCGAGTAAATAGATGGACAAATGGATAAATAACTAAACATTTCGATGGATTCAGTACTTGGTGAATACACAAATAAACAGCTCTGTATTATTTCTGAATGCATTATCGTTTGATGGCCATAAAGAATTTGTATGACAATGAGATAGACGGCCCTCAGTATCAAGGTAACTCCGCCATCACCATTTCCTATATTTTATGCCGAATACTGCTCGCTATATGCGATTTGGCCGTGCTATTGTTGTCGTGAATTCAATTAGATTTGGCCATCGTTTGTTTTGTAGGACAGTGGAACAGACGGCCCTCAGTATCAAGGTAACTCCGTTGTTGCCATGCCTATTTTATTTCTAAATGAGTCTGTGACATTTTGGCCGGATGTTATGTATGGATAGTTATTATGGCCATAATGTTTTGTATGGTTATGGTGCACACGGCCCTCAGTATCAAGGTAACTCCGATGCAACCATACCATTTGTTTAAGTCAGAAGAATGATTTGGCCTCTATCAAATCGTGTGATAGTACTTGGTGTACTAGTGGTTGATTATGTGGAAAAAAAAAACAAAGAAAAAAAACAAAAAAAATGTTGACTGCGCATGCACGGCGGTAGTATTATATACTGGAATAATAACCAGCAGCTTTGATAAAATTTATTAAGGACTTGAATACCTCATTTCTAATGGGGGGCTTAGGGTTTAATATCGCTGGTAATGTTAAGGGAGTGTTTAATTTTTTTAATTCGTTTCTAAGTGCCTCACGTTGTCGGTTTTGGATTGGGCATTCAAGCAGGACATGTTCTATTGTTTCTTCTACATTGTTGCATGCGGTACAGAGTGGTGAGGTGTTTTTCAGAAGCATGGACAGATGTGATTTAAGTCCGGTTTTGCCTAGCCTTAACCTGGTGATAATGCGGTCGTCGCGTTTGCTGTCTAGCTGGAATCCACAACTCCGTCTTTTCCCCTTATCTAGAATACTATGTAGCCATCTACCTCGGTTTTCTTCGTTCCATTCTTTTCCCCATTTACTATCTATTCTAGTTCTAATGATGGAATTCAGTTCTTTGGTTCCTAGTCCTATATGCACGTCAGGTGCAGTTTTGGTGAGGCTATCTTTGGCTGTCCTATCGGCGGCTTCATTTCCCCTAACGTCCACGTGGGCGGGAATCCAAGCTAAAATGGCGTCAATGTCATTGTCTCTTATTTGTGTACATAGAATTTCTATTTCGTGTATGAGGTCAGGTCTGCTGTTGGATTTGGTGTTCTCTATAGATACCAGTCCGCTTAAGGAATCACTAAGAATAACGGTGGAAACCGGTCGGTTCTGGAGAACCCATTCGAGGGCCTTGATTATAGCGACTAATTCAGTGGTGTATACAGACATATTGTCTGGTAGTTTGAAACCTTCGTGGATGTCAAGTTCTGGAATAACGAATGCAGAACCTGTATTGTGACTTGTGTTTTTGGAGCCGTCTGTATATATTTTCAAGCGATTTTTCCAATGTGTGTCAATATATTCGAGGGCAGTGACCCTTATATGCTCTGGGTTGTCCTGTTTGGTGATGTGGCTATGTATATTCGTGTCCACGTGTGGTGTGATTAGTTGCCATGGTGGTCTATTGACCTTGTCAGTGTCAGAGATACAAGAGATTGGAATGTCGTGTTCTTCGAATAATCGTTCTATCGTGTAACCGAGTGGTGCAGAGTCTTTCCCATTTTGTTTTTAGGAATTCGTATTCGGTTTTTGGGCCAAAAATTTTGTGGCATGGGTGGCTTTCGCCCTTGGCTATTGTTTTCCCTGCATATTTCATTGACATCTCTTCTCGTCTTAAATGTAAGGGTTTTTCATTAGTTTCTATTTGTAGACTGCATAAAGGAGTTCCTTTGAACGCCCCGGTGGCTATTTTTAAGGCCGAATACTGAATGCTGTCTATTCTTTTTAAATGGGTCTTGCATGCTGATTGATACGCGATTGAACCATAGTCTATTTTGGATCTGATGAGTGTTTGATATAATTTGATTAAGCTAACTTTATTGGCCCCCCAGTTGGTACCCGATACGCACCTCATAAGGTTCAGGTCTTTGTTACACCGAATAATTAATTGGTCAATGTGGTCTTTCCAAGTGAGTTTTCGGTCGAATATCATACCTAGGTATTTGACACTATTCTTAAACTCGATTTTCTGTCCTCCTAGTGATAGCGTGATGTCAGTGTTCTGTTTATTTGAGAACAGCACACCGGTAGTTTTGACAGCTGAAAATTTGAATCCCCATTTATCGGCCCAATCGCTGACTGTATTCAGTACCTTTTGCATTATGCTTGTTAGTTTTTTTATCGAGCCAGCAGATTTCCACATGGCAGCATCATCAGCAAAAAGTGATTGTTCAATTTCAGGATGCTTTGTGTCAATTTCGTTGGCCAGGCCATTAATCAGGATGTTAAAAAGGGTTGGGCTTATGACGCTGCCCTGTGGGGTGCCGTTATCTAGCTGGTGGTCCATGGATATGGTGTTACCAATACGAACTTTGAAGTTTCGGTCATGAAGAATTTTTTTTATCCAGTGTTGTATTCTGCCCTTAATTCCCAGGTTGTTTAATTGGGTGATAATCCCGTCCTGCCATACAAGGTCAAACGCCTTTTCTATATCCAAGAAAATTCCTAATGTAAATTGGTGTTTGGCATTACCCTTTTTGATAGAGTGTTGGAGTCTGGCTATGTGGTCTAAAGTACTTCTTTTTTTCCGAAAACCGCTTTGCGTTTTGTTTAACAGGTTGTTGCTTTCCAGGTGATATTCAAGTCTGTTTTTGACCATGGTTTCCATAATTTTGCATAAATTTGACGTGAGTGAGATCGGCCTATATGACTTACTATCTGAAGGGTCTTTACCAGGTTTTGGTATTGGGATAACAATAGAGGATTTCCATTTGCTCGGGAGTTGTTTGGTCTTCCAACTCACATTAATTAATTTCAGAATTAGTTCCTGCGTGTTGTTTGGTAGGTGCTTTAGGATTGTATACCCTAGTTTGTCTTCGCCGGGTGAACTTTCTTTTTTAGAGTGTAAAGCTTTTCTGTATTCATTGATAGTAAAGTCTCCGTTAAGGTAGTTTTCTATATAATCATTTGCGTCATTTTCCAGGATCGTTTCTTGTTTGATTTTTCTGAATTCTGGTTTCAGGTTTCTATCGCTACTGTTTGATGCGAATGATTCAGCAAGATATTCTGCCTTTTCGAGGTTAGTTCTCTTTGTTTTGTTTAGTACAGGTATTGTGTTAGTTGCTTTCCCTTGAATGCTTTTTATTTTATTCCAGACTTTCTTTGAGTTAGTTTTCGTATCTATAGTGTTGCGATAATCTTCCCAGCATCTTGATTTGGCTTCTTTGACGCTTTTTTCTGCTATTATTTTCAGTTCCTTATATCTTTCGTGGTCACTCTGGAGCCGGCTTTTTTTGAATTTTCTGAGTGCTTTTTTCTTTGCCGCGATGTTCTTGCCACACTCTTGGTTCCACCAAGGCACTGGATTTTTGTTGGGCCGCTTATTCGTGACTGGAATATGTCTATGATCCAGTGATACAGACAGACGGTTTATATTTGCGGGTTATCTAATGAGTGAGTTATGTTCAGTTTAACGGTCCAGCGATGACGGCTGCACTCAGTGGGAGATAATCCGTTTACGGCGCCCCATTGATTGCGTGAAGTAATCCCCAAAACATGCTAGTAGGCGAAACGATAATTTTATAGGTGTGAAAGTAGGCGAAACGAGGATAAACCTTCCCAATAATTTCGAATTTGCACAAACAAAAACGTACAAAAGCAGGCTCGACATTCCATGGCTATCAAGGAACAGAAAAAGTATGTTCAGAATCTAGAGGAAGAAATCCGAGAATTGAGGGAACGTGTACTCGATAATGAAAGACACAGTCGAGGATTCAATCTACGTTTCGGTGGAATTAAGGAAACACCAGGTGAGAATCCGACCCAAATAGTGGAGGATATAATAAAGAAGGATTTGAATCTCCAGGATATCAAGATTGAGAACGCCCACAGACCAAGCGGACCACGAAAAGAAGGTATCACAAGGCATATAATTGTGCGTTTCCTCTACAGACCACAAAGACGCGAAGTGTTGATGTCAGCTAAACGTCTACTAAAATCAGAAAATGGAGTCTTTGTTACCGATGATCTCATCCCCGAAGATAGGAAAAAGAAAAACCTGTGCCGGGACCACATGAACAAATGCTATCGTGACGGGGAAAAAGGTACGCTTCACCAGAGGCAAACTGTTTGTGGACGGCAAGGAGATCAGTGAGTCTGAATTCTTATGATAAAACTCTATATGCCAACAAACAATCAATTTTGTAAATACCATATTCGAACCAAATCAATCCGTTAATCAAACATACTTGTTATCCATGGACACTTTATCAATGAATTTACTGAAATATCTAATCTATAATCTGATCCACAACAGTACATGCACCTATTGTATTTTATTATTTAATTGCAGACTATAATCTGATCTACAATTGTAAATGCACCTATTCATTGATTCAGTTGTATAACTCCTTAAATATGTATGCAACTTATTTTATAATATAAAGCCCTGACCCACCTTAATAAGGTATAATTTGGTACATAACTATACAGGTAAATACAATATGTCCATACATGTATATGTAGTACAAATTATCTACACCTATAGTCTCATCCACATGAAATTTACATATACAACTATACCAAATACTAAAACTTTCATAATACTATACATTATCGGTATTACTCATCCATCACTATTAATATACATGTATATTGCAAAGTAAAGATATGGATATTTCTGAATACTTTATCATTGACCCAGAAGATGTTATCAATAATTTGACCCTCCTGATATGCTCTGTTAATTATTTGTAAATTAAAATTTGATCTAGTTGTGCATGCGCCTTTTTTGTTGATTAAGATGTAAGATGTAAGATGTATTCCTTTATATTTATGCAATGTTTAGTGCTGAATTCTTGTATATATAATCAGGTAGAATTATACATGTATATATATATATACGATACGAGAATAGTGACGATACATGTATATGTTTAAGTTATCTACACATATATTCTCATTTACATGTTATCTCAGTCATCTGTACAGACAATATTACATATTCTTTATTATTCATATTTAGCATCCATTGCTATTAACATGTAATAAGTTATTATTAATATTGCGTATTATAACATGGCAGTGTGACTAACGTCACAGGACCTACGAAATAGGGTTTGATATAATTTAAGTGTGTACTCGAGAGATGACTTGGGGGCCCTGTGTGCTACCATGAGAGAATTTATATAGCATCTCTAAATTGACAGTGGGAACTATTAACTTTTCCAGATGTCATCGCTGGTGAGTCGTTAGCATAGCAACTATTATCGCCCTCAGTTTCTATTACCATGGGCACTGATCAGCCCAGCAGTACAGCACGAGGTGTTGGGAGGAGAGTCCGAGAGAGCGGGGCACCCCCCCCCCCCCATTCTTCTCGGCATTAGGAGATTTTTTTGAAATTAGCGTAGGGAATGGTGCTCTGTCAGAGCAGTTGAGAAGTAAATGTTTCAAGTCCCAAAATAAGACCGGAAACTGGAAAAGAAACACAAATTTGAAGTGAGAACGGTCAAGATCAGAGATTTGTTAGAATGCAAGAATCAAAAGAGAGCCATTCTCCATGGATATATTTATTTGGCATTCAACTTCAAGGTACCTCATCTGAAGAGAGTACATAGTAATAATCAATGAACAATAAAGCACACACGAAAAAAATAAACAACTGGTTATAGGTTACTGAATTTAAAACACAACGATGATCTTATTATTGATCTCTTCAGTAATAACAGATAATAGGGTCATTGTTGTGTTTAAATTTAGTAATTTCTCTCATAAAATCCAGTAATTTTTTATTTCTTTTTGAGGTGGAACATTTTTTAACTAATGACTGAACTGAAGAAATTATGCAATGTTGTATAGGCTGGATATATAAAACGTGCAGTATAATATGCCTTCAACGGAATTCCAAGACCAGCAAATGAGTGAAAACGGATACCATCGGAATCATGCCGAGAAAACCTATAGGGCTGGGGCTTGGTTTGGCCGGCCACTCTTATCAGCAGCTACCCGAATTATATTTCAATAAACGTGGTGACTCGGAAGCCTATGGTTGGCCATCCCTGCCATAATTCGTCATTTAGAGGCTGCCTCTGAATAATATATACCATGGTATAAAATGCCAAGCCTGCCATAATTCGTATTTAGAGGCTGCCTCTAATTATTTTGTACCATGGTATAAAATGCCGAGCCTGCCATAATCCCTATTTAGAGGATGCCTGTAAATCGCCAAGCCTGCCACAATTCGTATTTAGAGGCTGCCTCTAATTATTTTGTACCATGGTATAAAATCGCCAAGCCTGCCATAATTCCTATTTAGAGGATGCCTCTAATTCATTTTAGCCGTAAGTCGTAAATTTTCGCCTTCTTATTACTTCCACCAATGATATGCGCTTTCACAAATTTGGTGCCATAACTCTACGCTTGTTACAAGTTTACTCATTGGTCAAAGTTAATATTCTTGATATGACATCGAGTTGTTTATGACTTACGGCTAAAATGAATTAGAGGCATCCTCTAAATAGGAATTATGGCAGGCTTGGCGATTTTATACCATGGTACAAAATAATTAGAGGCAGCCTCTGCATACGAATTATGGCAGGCTCGGCATTTTATACCATGGTATATATTATTTACAGGCAGCCTCTAAATACGAATTGTGGCAGGCTTGGCGATTTAGAGGCATCCTCTAAATAGGAATAAAGGCAGGCTCGGCATTTTATACCGTGGTACAAAATAATTAGAGGCAGCCTCTAAATACGAATTATGGCAGGCTTGGCATTGTATACCATGGTATATATTATTTAGAGGCAGCCTCTAAATGACGAATTCTGGCAGGGATGGCCAACCATAGAAGCCCATCTCCCTAAATTTGGCCCTCACAGCTGTTTTGATACAAAACTGCCTCGGATCAAATATCCAGTGTCACCCTCGCTCAGAAAAACTGGACCAACAATTCTAACATGTGCTCTAGGCCTGCATCACCGTCAGCGGAGTATTTGCGTCCTAACTTGGCCTACACATGTATTTTGTAATTTAACATCCGAAGACAATCTGATGAACTTTGCTTTGGAGATCCTTTTCGTAACGGTTTTGTAGTCTTTCAATATTAAACCATGCGGCCTACACGAAGCGAGCGAAGACTACCTCAACGATATGGGTGGGAAGATGATGATGAAAATGTGAAGATCAAGAATGAAAGACTGAAGCCAATAAGTGTGCAAATTACTGTTATATATATAAAAATACCAGAAGTGTGCATGACGGGTGGGGAGGAGTGTGTACTTTTAGTACGGTACAATAACGTTTCTCCCCCCCCCCCGTAGGCCTATATGCAGAGTGGAAGAAATGCTGTCCATCTTATACTATAATCAATCAGTCAAACAATCATTATTGCACAACTTGAGATAAATCCAACATACAAGCAACATATAAAGGAGCACAGTTGTGCTAATACTAACGGTAATACCAGCAACATATATGATGGTTATATTATAACGGCAAAATGCTGCAGTGATAGGATACATATAGGGTGTCTGTTCGAACACATTTGTACTATTTCAAGGATGATGCTAATATTATTTTCTATACTACGTTAACTTCATGTTCGAGTTCCGTAAGCTAATTACAAAACAGAGCCTCACATTTTTATTTTAACATACTTGTCCTTACCGTATTCCTTTTCACTAATACCCAATGATAGGTAATTATAAAATCTGTGTTCTAATTTTTTTTAATCTCATTTTGTAATGGGAGTAATATCGTAATAGGTACAGATATTACTCCGTCTTCTAAATATCAAATCGCATATTGTTGTTCTGTGATTCGCAAATGTGACAAAATCCACACATGCCCCGATGATCACATTGAAAATAGTCCAGCCTCACATGATCGGAATAAGAAAGCAGGAAGAGTGGTTGAAGGTTATTTAACTATTACTAAATTGTAGGCCTATGTTTTTAGAATCTGAAGATTTGACCTTAAAAGTTCAGCTTGATAGGGCCATGTGTTTCTGGCTCAGGCCAGGGTATCAGTCTTCATCGGAATAGGGTCGCCTTAATATGGTGTATTTTTATACCACCGCCATGCGCTCTGTAAATGGATACCACCGCATGTGATTAGGGGTCTGTCTTGAATCCAAGCCCTGTTTTCTCGGCATGTGTCAACATTACAGTGAGGCTAAAAATAGATTACTCCAGAATCTCCAGTTTAATACTAGATTCAAGTGTACTGTTCATCTAGCCATATTATAGATATATCATAGTACATGTAGATCTAATAGACTGATTACGACGTACGAGCGAGCGCACACATGCATGTGTGCTTTTTTATAGATATAATTAAAATATATTTTGGAAGCTGACGTCTTAGAACAACAACAACGACCACCGAAAGCCAACAAATACCCTGACGCTTCTGTGAGAAGAAGTTTTTCAAAGTTGCTTGGCGCTTCTGACAATGATTTATAAAATACATGTACATGTAAAGTGATACTCGTGGCTCGGTAAAACTTCGCAGCAGACGAAATAACAACCTCCATTCTCCGATAAAATGATTTGCTTCCTTCATGCATCGTGGCATATACAGCTCGGGAAGCGTGGCGTGGACTATTAGGGAAAACATGGCGGAGCTACCTGGAAACGTATAATGCCGACATATTTTGGCAAGTACCATTAAAGTTACTGATATTTTCGAGTGATTTTTTTTTGCTTTAGTGCTGGGCAGCCGAAGTTAGTCCCAGGCGCTTAAAAGTCACAGTGAAGAATACAGCCAAGGGTTCCTGATGGGCATGACAGTGCACTCGAGTCATCAATAAATAATAAAAAAATAATTATAAATTAAATTTTCATCAGAATTCGATCAGCTCAGAACTTGCTGGTAACAATGCCCTAATGCACGTTCATGCCAAAAATCAAGGTTCTAATGTTAACGGTTCTCCTTATTTTGCCGACGAACGGATTCGGATGGACTGACTCACTCACTCATTACCGGACAATTTGCGATCTGTAGCCTACTTCGTAGGAATATATATATATATCGCATAGTCAGCTAGCCTGTTTCGGTGACTGTTTCGGAATACTTTAACATTTCACCACCGACCTAAATTTTGCGCATTCTATATTCACATTATGCAACTCCCAGATCACTACAGTATCACCCTATTCTAAATCTTACAGGTAACAGCAATTCATGTCCTGCCTTGCTCTTAACAGTGTTAAGACCAATGCTTGCCCTAGTCATTGTTTTGTTTTTCTTAATTAGGCATGCAGTTCTCTATACCATTGTTATATTAATTTCCCGCGAAGCTCACCATTTCTTTTCTCTCTCTCTCACAAGAGTTTATGTCTTTGACATCAGCTCTTAATCTCCTTTCTTTTAAATTCCTTTGTTTTGAGGTTTGTCACATTGTCGACTGTATTTTTAAATGTCTCAACTGCAAGTCTGTACAAGATTCTTATATGTCTAAATTGAATGCCCCTTCGACACTGTCCGTGCAGGTTCCAAACACCCTATTATGCAGCCCATTGATTATTTACGTATTTAAATACTTCAACGCGTAAATTCTTTATCAACCAGACATGAATCCGCTGAGCGAACTCCCGTTTTACAATGCTGACATAGATGTTGATTCCACTCTGAACGCACAGCATGATAGACTTTTAGACGGCTTTGAATATATGTGTTTCAACCCAATACAATTAAATTACCCAGAAAGCTCTACATATGTAACCGATGACACAGAAGGCGAAGTTTCCCACTGGGAGAATATCAGCTCGCACCAGTCTAATTACTATTGATCAATTTGAATCTTTTATATTCTATCTCTGACAGGAAATGCCTTTCTACACTGCATATTAATGCCAGGAGCCTAAAAAAACATTTCAGTGAAGTCTTAGCCTTTATTCATAATTTAAATTTTAATTTTTCCATTATAGGAATATCTGAAAGCTGGCTGGATCCATCCACTGAAACATTATATTCAATTCCTGGTTATCAACCCTTTCCCCTCTCAAGAAACACACAAAAAGGTGGTGGCGTAGTCCTGTATATCAAAGACGAATTTAACGAGTGTAAAATCCGCGAAGACCTTTCTTTCATAGACGAAACAGAACAACATGAATCTCTATTTATTGAGGTGAAAAATAATAATGATTCCTATGTAATTGGAATTATCTATCGCCCACCTGGAAAGAATGTTGACAATTTTAACTTAAATTTACTTTCTATGTTAAACAGCCTAAAGCCCGAGAATAAGAAATGCATCATTATGGGAGATTTTAATATCGATCTTTTTAAAACTAGTCATCATGGTCCATCCAAAGAGTTTATGGAAATTATGAAATCATTTTACTTTTTCCCCAAAATCACGAAACCCACTAGAGTAAAATCTCATTCCGCTACACTAATTGATAATATATTCACAAATTTTCATGAAGAAGATCTGGGTTCTGGTATTTTACTCTCTGATATCACTGATCACTTTCCTATATTTCATACAACAAATTTTCTTCCACCCTTACCCAATCATTCAAAGGCCAGTTTCAAATCTCGCAATATAAACCCTGTCTTAAAGGCGCTGTTTGAAGATAGAATAAAAGAGGTGGATTGGCAGCATGTCATGGACGACAGCGATGCTAACAATGCTATGACCAGTTTCTTGGATACCTTCAATAATATATATAACGAATGTTTTCCAGTAACAATAAAAGGTAGACATACTCAAAAAGTTAAAATAATCAAACCATGGATTACCTCCTCTTTACTCCGATCAATTCAAGAGAAAAATAGACTATATAAGCTGCATATATCGAAGAAAAACCATGACATAACCCGAGAATTCAAACTGTATGGAAATAAATTGAACCATACACTTAAACTAGCTAAGAATAAATACTATGAACAGAAATTTAACGAATCTTATAATGATATTAAGGGTACCTGGAAAATTATTAATGGATTACTGGGACGGAAAAAATCCAGCGCTCTCCCGAATGTCTTTAGTTTTAATGGTAGAGACGTAACGGATCCCACTGTAATTGCCACAAATTTCAATAACTATTTCA